>PVIA01017015.1:0-16935 GCA_004024845.1 Tonatia bakeri | reverse complement strand
CCTGGGGCCTCAGGGAGCAGAAGCGGGGCACCTCCACCATGGCCTGGACCCCTCTCCTCCTCGGCCTCCTCGCTCACTGCACAGGTGCCGGGCCCTGGTTCCCACCCTCCCCCAGCCCCAGGGGTCTGGACAAGCCTAACCCTGATTCTGACCTCAGCCTATGAGCTTCAGATACCCCTGACCCAGTTGCAGGATGACAGGATGGGGGTGCTGTACCCTCCACTGTGCTCACTGGCTCTGAGTGAGCCTGAGGGGCTGCCCCTGCCAGGAGAAAAGGACAGGAGGGTCCTCATTTCTTCACAGGCTTCATGGATCAGCTACATCAGTGGAACACGGGCTGAGACTGATGGCCCAGGCTCAGAATCCCTGTAGATCTCTCCAGCAAGGGCAGGCCCAGGCCTCCTGGGAAGGGTCCTTCATCCTTAACCTCACCTCTCCTTTCCTCTCTTGCAGGGTCTGTGGCCTCCTATGAGGTGACACAGCCGTCCTCGGTGTCGGTGCAGCCAGGACAGACGGCCAGGATCACCTGTGAGGGAAACAACATTGGAGGTAAAAGTGTTTCCTGGCACCAGCAGAAGCCCGGCCAGGCCCCTGTAACCGTCATCTATGGTGATAGCAGAAGGCCCTCAGGGATCCCTGACCGGTTCTCAGGCTCCAACTCCGGGAACACTGCCGCCCTGACTATCAGTGGAGCCCAGGCCCAGGACGAGGCTGACTATTACTGTGCAGCGTGGGGTAGTGGTACTAACACTCACGGTGACACAGGCAGATGGGGAAGTGAGACAAAAACCTCAGTCAGAGTCACACTCCCCTCAGGCCCCATGAGCACTGCAGACAAAGCCATGAGCAGCTTTGGCCCAGGTCCCATTTTCAGGCCTTCAAGTAACCCCTCTCCCAGCCTCAGGCAGCTGTGCAGAGGGTGGGTCAGGACTGGATTTAGGGCTGGCAGGACCAGGCTGACCTGCTGTGTCTGTGCCACAGACTCAATTCTAAAAAGTGGGCCTCACAAAAGGACAGCCTGCTTGAGTCCTGTGTCCAGAAGTAACGGTCCTATAGTCCATATTATTGTGACTGGTCTGTTCCTTGTGAAAATGTTCTGCATGCATCCCCAGAGCTGCCAGCTCCACTGAGTTCCTGAGGCCCAGGCTCTGAGACCACCCAGGACTGTGAATGGAGCCGACCAGTGTAGCAGACACAGTGAGATCCCCTGGTGCCCAGTCGGGTCCCACACACCCACCCACCACAGCTGCAGGCCCCTGGCTGCTCTCAGCTCTGCTCTCCCTGGGAAGTGAAATGGTTACAGAGAACTGCCCCCAGTTCAGCACTTTGTCTGATTGTGACTCAGGCCTGGTGACAGCTGGAGGACAGGAAATGGGCGGGATTAATTTACAGGATATATTGTGTTTAATTCTGTTACTAGAAATTTTTCCATATAAATTAAATATTAAAATATTGATAATTTTACATTATTTCATCATAAATCTTAAAATCTGGTGGGTGTTTCAGATTATAGCACCTCCTACTGGAACCTCCCATGATTCATCTTCAGTAGGTGCATGTGGCTTGTGGACAGCACATTGGACAGAGCAGGTCAGATGGGTGACATGTCCTGGTTGGGATGGGGGCAGAGGACAATGTCACTGACCCTGCAGTGTGTCCTTGCAGCCATCAGGGCATGAGGAGGGTGGGGATTCTGTGACCAGAACTTTAGCAGGGGAGGAATGTCTGGTCCACTTGCCAACTAAACCAGAAATAATGAGGACAGAGCAAGGGGAATTATTATGTCACATGTCCACACTACTTTTATCCTCAGGGACCCAATACTAAATACAAGCACAATTTCAAACATGATTCTGAAACATCGAGCACGTTTTTATTACTAGTGGAATGAATGACACATCTATATATATTTGTAAGTAGTTGTTGGTACAAGAAACCCCTTCAGTGGGCACATCGTTCCCATAAACATCAATATAAATCACAAGGTTATATTTTGTGCAGAGATCTAGAGGGAAGGAGGATAATAGATAGATTTTATTGATGTGGGATCCCTCACTATTGCCCACAATGGAAAACATTCCCCTCCCTCACAAGTACAGATCATGGTTTCACAGTGAAATCTCCCAGGGTGACACTCACAGGTGACCTCCCAGGGGCTCAGGAGACCCACAGCACAGGTGTGAGCACTGGCCTGCAGGAGAGGCCAGTGGGTCCCATGGGGGACCCAGACGTGTGAGTGTGAGGAGTGGACACCACAGGTGGGAAGGGCAGAGAGGAGCTGCTGTGGTCCCCTCAGCTGGGGATAGCAGGGAGCGTGTCTCAGGCTCCAGACCCTGGTCCCCTCTCCACTGTCTCTCAGACCAAACTCTTAGAAGTGAGTCAGGGGTCTGTCTCTCTGTCTGTCTGTGCACATGAGTCACCGCAGGGCTGCACCATCACCTCCAAGGACAATGCCTCCAAAATTTTCCAGGTGAATTAATTACATTATATTCTCAGCAGTACTGGTGTGAAAACAAGTACATTTGTTTGAGATATTAGGTAACAATGCACCTTGCCAATCACATTTATTAATATTAAAACATTTCTCTTCCTATTCTGATGGTCATCCAAACTCAATGGCCTTGACAATGTTACAAAAGGAATTCTGATCCAATTCTCCCAAGGATCCCAACCTGATCCCCAATGTCTCGCTGTGTCATCTGTGGTGGTGGAAGTGGCCCCACCTCTGTGCACAGAGGGACCCGGGTTGCACGGGGAAACACAGATTCCAACACCATGAAGATGTGAGCGCACTTCAAAGCAGACTCAGGGGGATGGAGCACCTGCACACAGAAGGCAGGGCTGTGACTCAGGGACTCAGGAGGCTGGGAGCTGGGATGGGGAGGAGCAGGATAAGGGACATGGAGAGGGGCGGGCAGGGAGGGGATTCACAGGTCAGGCTCTGAGGTCCAGTTCCTGCATCCCTGGATTAGCGCCTTGACTCAACATCACTGCCTGATGGACTCTGGGGAAGTCATAACCTCAAAAGGATGGATCCCTGATCATTGGAAGGTACCTTCAGCACAAGGATCATGTTGAATAATTACTATATCTGGTGAGGGGTACATGTAAAACACCAAGCATGTGACACCTATTAAGGCCTCCAATGTAGTCAATAGGTTGAGCTACTCCCATGGAGAATGACATTCATCCTGGGGACACCAGGGGGCACTGTGGATCTTGCCTTTGGAACTCAGATAATGCAAGTACCCTGGGCAGTGCTCAGTGCAAAGGGTGTGACTGATCCTCCTTTGGAGACAGTTTTTTTTTTTTTTTTAAGATTTTATTTATTTATTTTTAGAGACGGAAAGGAGGGAGAAAGAGAGAAAGATAGAAACATCAATGTGTGGTTGCTGGGGGACATGGCCTGCAACCTAGGCATGTGCCCTGACTGGGAATCAAACCTGTGATGCCTGGTTCGTAGCCCACGCTCAATCCACTGAGCTACACCAGCCAGGGCTTGGAGACAGTTTTATTGGGTAAAATCAACTCTTAAGGAACCAACACCTGGACCTGCTTCTGACCTCAAGAAATTACCAGCAGAAGGCTATCAGGCTTGGGGTTAAGACAAGATCTGAGACAGATTTGCATTCATGCTCCTCCCTGTGAGCTGCAAGGACAGAGGATGAGACAGGGGCTTGGAGAGCCCAGATCCAGCTGGGCAGCCCCAGGGCAGAGCTCCTGGAAGCCCCGCCCACCATGGGCTGGGCTCCCTTCTCCCTCCTGCCCCTGGATTTCTGCACCGGTCAGAGCATCTCTGGGCACGCAGGGGTCCCACTCCGCAACAGTTTCCTTCCAAGCACAGTGCCAAGGGGCATCTGTCCAGTCTGGGTGCCTTTGGCATCATCCCCGTGTTTTGTGTTTGCAGGTCTCTGTGCAGCGCCTGTGCTGACCCAGCCCCCATCTGCTTCTGCCTCCCTGGGAGCCTCGGCCTAGCTCCCCTGCACCCTCAGCAGTGAGCACAGCAGCTATGGCATTCGCTGGTATCAACAGAGACCAGGAGATGGTCCTCGATACGTGATGTACATTAAGTGATGGAAGTCACAGCAATGGGGACGGGCTCCAGCTCTGGGGCCAACTGCTACTTAACCATCTCCAATCTCCAGTCTGAGGACAAGGCTGAGTGTATCTGTGGTGAGAGCCATGCACACGGCGGCCTTTTCACAGAAGCCTCACAGACACAAACAAAAGGAGAGTGAGGCCCATACCTCCATTCCCCTTCTCCTCCCGCACTGGGACTTGGGCTAAGCTGCTCCCTGTCCTTCCCCAGGACCCTCAGACACTTACATCTTCTCCTGCAAATCTCATCCTCCTGTCCTTCCTCCCCACTTGGGAAAGTCAGATACAGTCACAATGTAGGTCATTTTCAAAAAGCAACGTCCAGTTTCCTCCAATACAGGGCTCTATGCAGGACACTGGGACAAACATGAGCAACCCAGACAGGAACATGACCCTGAGCTACTGGCTGGGCTGAGATGACCACATCCCCAGGAGCCATCTGGCCCTTTTACCCCATCTTGGGACTCATTTTTAGGAAGGAACGTACACCTTGGTGTTCCACAGGTGATGTTGGAAGTGGGGACAGTGACTGTATTGACTCAGGACACCTGGGAGTGAAGCAGGAGCACTGTCAGGACTGAGGTGCGGCAGGAAGCATTTGTCCCTGAGCAGAGGCAGGACTGAGAGACCTGACACTCTGGTGGGAGCAGAGCTGGCTCTCGAGGGAAGTGGGAGCCTGTTGGGAGGTCTGGGGCAGGACCCCCATGGAGCATGGGCTGGGTCCTCCAGCTGTGCCACATTCTCAGCCTCTTGTGCCAAGGAAGGCTCCACATCTTCCCACAGTAATTTTCTAGGGACAGACCAGGACAATGTCCACTAGGACATGGGGGATGGGAATGCTGAGCTGGAAAATATGTTGACGACCTCCAACCTCCACTCTCTGCCCTGTGGGTCTCTGACCTCAACTGCGTCTGTGGGGGGATGGAGACAGGATAAGTGGATGGGTTGATATTCTGCTGACTTTCCTGGGAACTGAAATACCAGAACCTTTCACTCACACCAACACCATAGATTCAGTCTGGAGATCTGCGTGGAGCACAGTGATCTGGTTCCTGCTCACAGGTAGGTGAGGGGCAAGGCTGGGTACTCACCTGAGCAGGTTTGGGCCAGTCCTGTCTCATGATTGTGGGATTCATCCCAGGACTTCAAGCTGGGATCTCTGGAATGGACATCACGCAGTGTCACTGCTATAGTGGGGGAGTAACTAAAGCCTGCTGAGCTCTTGACAGTAACTCCAGGGAGCAGCTGACACAGGTGCCAGGACCTGCCCTTGGAGGCAGTTGGAGGGGACGTGGCTGAGGGTGTGACAGGCAGGCTGGGCTGAAAGTGAGAGTGTGTGTGGTGAGCTGTCCCCTGCCATTGGCGCATTCTGCATCTCTCAGACTGTCACTCTCTGTCTCTGTCTCTCTGTCTGTCTGTCACTCTGGTGAAATCTGAGTTTCTCCCTCTTAGTCATGTTCTGTCATTCCTCCAAAGCAACTGACCCTGTCTTACCAGACCCCGTGTCATGCACCCCTTTCTCCATGATCTTCCTGTTCCACGTGGTGTGTGTGCCTCTGTATCTGTCTGTCATGTTCATCACCTTAGTGACTTGTGACATTGAGCAGATTTTCAGGTGTTATTGTCACATGTGCATCTTCTCTCTTGGCAAAGTGCTGGATCAGATATTTGCATATTTTGAAAAATTTGGGTCCCCATGCTTTTATGTGTGTGCTTGTGAATTTGTTTTTACGTACTTTATTCTCTTTGTTTGTTTGTTTGATTTCCTCACCCAAGAACTTTTTCTTTTTTCATTTTTTTTTAGGGACAGTGAAAGGGAGAGAGAGAAACTTCAATGAGGGAGAGAAGCATTGATTGGTTGCCTCTCACATGCACCAAGACTGGGGATGGAACCCACAACCTTATGATCAGAGAATGATGCTCTGACCACCTGAGCCACACCGGCCACAGCTACGCCCTTGTCTCCCACGTGCAGGCTCCTGCACCCACCACTGTGACTGAATAACATTCTGTGATTCGCATGTACCAATGTCTGTTTAACTGTCACCCAAAGGACATCTGAACTGTTTCCAGTTTGGGGCTCTATGTGTAAGGGCGCTGGTATGAACTGAGTGATCGTGTCTTCCGAAGTTGAGACGTGGAAGTCCTTACTCCCAGTGTAGCTGTGTGTGGAGATGGGGACTCTAAGGAAGTGATGAAACCCACAGGATGTGTCATGGGTGGGGCTTCGGTCTGGTGGGATCACTGATCAGAGTGTCTCTCTCTGTCACTGACTTCCAACAAGCAACTCGGTGGTGTTTGGTTACCTCAGCCTGAGGGGCTAGACAGGTGTTATGAACAGTTCTGTATGGGTTTCTGTGTAAACATAAGTTTTTTATTTTCTGAAATAAATGCCCAATGATGCAGTGACTGATTGTATGGTAATTGCATGTTCATGTTATACTGACCACACCACTGCTCTTCCACGGTGGCTCTGCCGTCTAACCTTCCTACTGGCACTGAGTGAGTGACCCCCTTCTCGCTACCTGACCAGTGTCTGGAGTTGCCCCGATTTCACGTCAGTCAGTCTGCGCCGTTCTGACCGGTGTGCAGGTGTCTCATTATGGTTTTACTTACCTTCCCTGGTGGCTCCTGATGAACAAGTTTTGTGTGTGTTTTGACATCTGTATATTTTTCCATCAACTGTCTATTTCTGTCATTTGCCTATTTTCAAATAGAATTTTGTTTCATTTACTTTTGAAACTTTTTAAATGATTTGAGAAAAACACACCTCTGTTGCTCCGCCCATCCATGCCCTCATTGGTCAACCTCAACCCCCCTGCACCTCAACCAGGGGGCACACCCTAACCCTGGTGCATTCGGACACCCCTCCAACCAACTGATCCCCCCAGCCAGGGCTATATGCTTTGTGTATTAATTAGTTTCCACACTTTACACAAATACTTCCTTGATGGGTTCGGATGGGCAAGTATTTTCTCCCACTTTATTGTTTTTTTACATTAACTCCATAAAAGAGACTTTTGTAGAACAAAGTTTTTAATTTTAATGGGATTCCATATATTTTCTCTCCTTTTACATATAAAGCATGTCTATAAAATGTATGAACTCTTCCCAAGACCAACACAAAAATGTTTTTTCTTTTTTTTCTAAAATGTAATAAAAATTCCTCCAGAGGCACATGACCAGTATCTCTGTGTCCTGGAGCAAATTCCAGCCTCTTTCACCAGCTTGACCACTGTCCCTAGCAGCTCCTCTTTCTACCACCCCCGCCCCACACCACACTGCGATCTCATCACTGGAGGGGACTGAGTGTTCTCCCCAAGACCAGAGAGGAGACTCAGCCCAAGTGTGGGTGCAGGGAATGGTCCGGGGTCAGCACTGTCTCACTCAATGCCAGAGAGCTCTGAGCAACCGGGGCGCACACCTGGAGGTGAGGACCCAACTTTAAACCCTCCACTGACCCCAGCTGCTCTCTGCCCAGTGGGTGCCAGTCAGCAAGGCCACAGGGGAAGGAAGTGGATTTGCATGGAGCCCCTTATACAGGATAAGACAGGCCCCGAAGCCACATCATCAGGTGCGGGTCAGAGGAAGATCCTGGGGTGATTCCACCATGGCCTGGACCCCTCTCCTGCTCCCCCTCCTCACTCTCTGCACAGGTGCTGACTATCAAGGCTAAGCCCCCACAGAAACCAGAAAGCATCCTGGCCCTGACCTTCTCTAAGCACAGGGGACGCTGCAGGGTGTGAACGATCCAGAAAGGAGAACTTCATCCTCACACTCACCTCTCCTGTCATCTCTTACAGGTTCAGTGGCCTCTTCTAAAGTGACTCAGCCCCCAGCAGTGTCTGTGACCATGGGACAGACGGCCAGGATCACCTGCCAGGCAGAGGCCCTAAGAAGCTATTATCCTTCTTGGGTGCAGCAGAAGCCAGGCCAGACCCCTGTAACAGTCATCTATGGTAACAACAATCGGCCCTCAGGGATCCCAGACCGATTCTCTGGTTCTTACTCAGGGGACACGAACACCCTGACCATCAGCGGGGCCCGGGCTGAGGACGAGGCTGACTATTACTGTGCAGTGTGGGACAAAGATAGTGCTAATACTCACAGTGACACAGTCAGGCAGGGAAGTGAGACAAAAACCCCCTTCCCCATCTGTGCACACTCTCCTCCTGCCTAAGTATGACCACAGACAAAGCCGTGAGCTTCTCTCACTCAGGCCGCAGGTCTGAGATCCCCAGGCTGCCCCCTCCTCCCCGCCCTCAGCCAGCTCTGCAGAGGGAGGGCAGGAATGCATTCAGGGCTGGCAGGACCGGGATGTCCCAGGGATTTCAAGGCCAGGGTGTGAGTAGGGACACAGGGCCTGAATGGAAGGACACAGAGGGAGACATCCATGCAGCAGGGAAGGACACTGCATGTCCACGTGATGGAGGCTGTGTCACTCATGGGCCCATGGCTCTGAATCAGTCCCCAGAACTGTCCCCCTGGTCTGAGCTCCTGAAGCTGCAGGATCTGACTACAGCCTGGGATCCTGAACAGATGTGAAGGGTGGGGTGGGGAGGGTAGAAAGGAAAAATGTTTGAAGAAATATGGGCCAAAATGTTGTAGTTTCAGTGAGCATTAGGAACCCACAGATCCAAGAAACACAACACACCCCAGCACCTAAAACACAAAGGAAATGGCGCCAACACACGTCACAACCAAACCCCTCAAACCCGTGTGCAGGAGACCATCAAAAAGCATCAGAGCAGAAGTCACGTCCCACACACAGGAAGATCCGTCATGGAAGCACAGGGTTCTCAGTGGAAGCAGCACAAACAGGAGGAACCGGGAGCAGCGTCTTCAGAACACAGACAACAAACCAAAAGAAATGCTGTCGGCTTCCAACTCCACCCAGAGAAATGCCTCTGAGGAAGGGGGCAGAACCACCCCTGCTCACACACACAGCCACAGGGAGAACTGACCACGAGCAGACCCTGAGGGCAGGGAGGAACGAAGGACACCCTCCGACGGAAGGGCAGTGACCCAGACAGAAAGAGGAATCCATGCAAAGAAATGAAAGGCACCAGATAAGGTAACTACCTGGATAAAGAGAAACATTTCATTATATTGTTCAAAGCAGAAGCACAGTAACAGTATGCTATGATTTATAATGTTTGCTAAAGCAAAATGCACGACAATGTGAGCAAAATTTTCAGAGGGTGAAAAACATGATGTAATGTCCCTATGTCATATGTGAAGCGATATGACAGCACTAGAAGGTGGACTTTGGTAAATTGGGTGTGTCCTCTAGATCCTACTGCACCCCTTCATATAAAACCCTTTTTTAACATCAGTTAGATTTAATATGCCACCAAGGAAGATAATATGAAATCATGAAGATATATTCAAAGAGAGTTATGGAGAGATTGAATTTTCCAGCAAGATTCGGCTAAAGGCTGCTTCCAGAAACCCACATGACCTTGCCAGGTGAACAGGACTGTGGTGCAGACACAAGTGGAGAGAGAGCAAGGCCATGGGGCCGGAGGGGCCCTGGGGTGCACAGAGCACCTGCATGAGGTCCCTCCCCCTCACAGGTCTCTGAGGCTTGTGGACTCACTGCTGGGGTGCTCGTCTGCAGTTTGCTTTATGTGAAGCTGTCACGGGGATCACAGCCCTGCTGACCTCAGAGAATCAATAAGAAAGTGCGCCCCCTGCGGCGGTGTGGTGACAGAGCCACGTGGAGTGGGAGTTACCTTTCCTCACATTTGATGGAATTTGCCATGAAGCCACTGCCTCTGTGGTTCTTGTTTTAGCAAGAAGGTGTGTAATTACTGACTCAATGTCTCTCCTTCCCCTCCCCCTTCCCCTCCCCCTCTCTTCCTCCTCTCTCTGAAGAAAGACATTGAAGTGCCTGCATCTGACTGAAGGGTTTTGCATTTCTCCTGTGAGAGAAGAAGCTCTTCAGATCATGAGCCCAGGTGCTTTAGGAACCTGACAGAGGCTACCTGGTATGTCCTGTTACTCACCAGAGAGAGAAAGGCAGAGTCCGAGAGACCCTGGAAAGGCCAGAGGGGGCCATGAGGACCACCGAGACATGTCCCCACTGCTTAGGCTGATGGAGGCTGAGTCGTTGCTTTGTTTCCAGGTCACTAATTAGACTAAACCACCTGTCAGAGAAGCTGAAATGGAGTTGGAATAACGAGTGGTAATCTGATGTCTTGTAAACACATG
Organism: Tonatia bakeri; assembly: GCA_004024845.1. Taxonomy (NCBI): domain Eukaryota; kingdom Metazoa; phylum Chordata; class Mammalia; order Chiroptera; family Phyllostomidae; genus Tonatia; species Tonatia bakeri. The sequence continues at coordinate 6,624 of PVIA01017015.1, read as the reverse complement.
AAGCTTTCCCATGAGCAACAGTATGAAGTGAGGGCCAAGTCTCTGACGGTCCCAGACCCTGTGCACTATGCGGCTGCTACAGTGAAGGAGACAGACAAAACGCCCTCCCCGAGGAGCTCTGACCTGGTGGGGTCGGCAGTAAAGGACCAATACAGCAAAGAAACAGAGCACGTCAGTACAAGGTACAGTACGTGAGAAGGGGTAAGCGCCTGGCACCACCTGGACCCACACATGCTGCCCACGCAGAGCTCTCTCCTGCCAAGGCCTCTGAAAAGCATTCTCACAGGGACAGCTGAGCGCTGAGGGAGGCTGGGGCCACGGGGTCAGAACCGGCTGCAGGACTCAGAGCATTGCCACTGAGGCCCAGGCCCCTCTCCTGCTCTTTCTGCACAGGTGGTGTCCCCAGGCCCTGCCTGTGGGTTCCGCAGCCACTCAATCCAGAGCCTGAGCTCAGCCCAGGGGATGCTGCCAGGGGTGGGACCCTTGAGAGTGACCTACTGTTTCTGGGACCTGCATGTCTATGGTCTCCTGAAGACACAGTTGCTTTCACTAGAGTAGCTGTGACACGCCCGTCAGCTCCCTAGCTGACGACCAACCAGCGCAGTGGAGCAGAACCAGCAGGACCCAGGTTGGACCCTGCAGAGCAAAGCAGCCGCCGCATCCGCAGACATTCTCCAGCTCTAACCTGGGCAAAGCCACTGACACCTTAATGTCCCCAGTGAGGGGGATTCTCATGACAGCCAGGAACAGATGGGGACAATGATGAGCCCAGAGGCCACCACCCGACCACCCAGCCAGGACCTCATGCTCCCCCCTCACCTATGGTCATGCTCGGCCCCCAAAAGCCAAGGTTGGAGTCCCGGATCCCGGGGCTCCACTCCTGGACTCACCCCTTTTCTCAATTTTCTTGGGGACCTAGTCTCTAGGCCTCAACATCACCTGTTATGAAATGGAAAGTTTTATACTTAATTTTGGAAAGTCTTTCATTCCCTCAAAATTAAATGATACAAAAGAAAGAAAAGTGTCTTAGAGACTGGGCAGGAAGTCAGTTGGGACTCAAGTCTGGCACCTCTAGTCCATCCTCTGGGGAACCCGGGAGAGAGACCACAAGACGCTGACATCTGTGAGGAAGGGTCAGCTCCCAGATCAGAGGAGCAGGAGGCTCCCAATCTCCTCAAAGGACACCAGGCTGGGGCAGACCCTGCCCACTGCTCACTCTGGGAGGGGAGACCCTTAGGGGTGATGGCAGTGACACTGACTTGACTTCAATGCCCAGCTGATGTCGGTGTGGGAACATCTGTGTCCCACAGTCCTTACTGGGGTAAGGGCAGACACAGCTCTGGTTTGAGATGCACTGAAAGCCTGGGTCCCTGGAGGGTGGCACGCACATTTCTATGGGACTCGACACTTTGCAAAAGAACAGAGTTTATTCTGCACCCTCCACTCTTCTAACTAAACCAATCAGCAGGAAGGGCCTTGTAAGCCTGGAAAGTGACCAGAACTGCACCTCCCACCTTCTTGCAATCCTTCTGTGACCTCTCAGAGCAGGGCTGCACAGGGCAGGGGTCACACCCTCTCAGGTGACAGGTGCTCTGGGTGACCTGCAAGGAAACTCTAAGTCTGACTTCTCCCACCAGCAGGGGGCAGCAGAGCTGCATCCAGGAGCAGCCTGGGCAGAGCTGGGGCTGCCCAGCTGGAGCCTCAGAGGGACACCAACCCTGGGGTCAGCAGTTGTAAAGCTCAGTGCAGGTGCTGGACTTCAGAAAGTTCGATCAGTCCCCTTGAAACCCAATGACCACATATGACAGTCAGACTCCTGGACCCTGACTGTGAGTGCTTAACCTGAAATGCACATTACCTCACTGTTGGCAGGGATCCTGGGGCTGACCCCCTGTCTGGGCAGGAAAGGGACACACTGACCTCTACCCTCTGCCTCTTGTTCCCATGTGGGTGCTCTCTGACCCTGGGGCTGCAGCTGCTCTGCTGAGGGCCGTCTAGGGGAAGAGGGCACAGTCGGAACCTCTGGTCCCTGCCTGGAGCAGCACAGACACTTCAGGAGGCTCTGAGGGAAGGGGTTCTCCCTACTCAGGTCCCAGTCTGGACACAAGTCTGAGAGTCCATGGATAATTTTCTGTCCTTCGTTGGGAACAAGTTCAGCTGCAAAAGAGAGACCACAAAGTCTGGTCCCCAGAGGTCACAACGTGTGTGAAGACCAGGCCTGTGGGGACCCTCACAGAGCACATGGAGCCTGAAGCTGAGGTCTCAGTCAGGTGGATTTCTGGAGTTTTTCCCAGGTCAGTTAAATCCCTGATGCAGCATTTTAAAGGAACCGAAGAGTCGACAGTGCCCATAGCGAGTCTGTGAGGAGAGGGGCGTGGAGGAAGGGACCCAGACACCAGTGTGGGCGAGACTGGGAGCTGGTGTGAATCGTCCGATGCAGGAGCACATTGATCAAGGAACACATCACACCAGAGGCACCGCACATGCATCCTGACCCCACGGAACCCCGTCTAATGAAAGCCGACGATGGACACTCACACCTGCGTGGGGACACAGAGAGGACGTGAAGGAGGAGAGGGAGGAGGTTGGGACCAGGGCCCTGCACCTGCTGAGTCAGGAGTTGTCACTTACATCTCAGAGAGCCCAGCTCAGCCCTGTGTCCAGGCTCCTAGAAGGCCCACAGCCCTGCTGAGCCAGCCCAGGATAGACACCTGGCAGAGAGGGTTTGGGACAGTGGTGCTGTGCTCAAACCCCAGGAAGGTGACGGTGATCAGGGGTCTGAGAGTCCATGGATAATTTTCTGACCTGAGAAGCAGCTAGAAGAATCTGGGCACTCACCCCTTCCTCCTCAGTCACCTGGCTTGCCCCCTGGGGGTGGTAAAAATGATGTCTGCTAACTGCTCACCTTGCAGCCAAATGGAGAGTACATTTGCATACACACTGAAACATCAGGGCCCCAGAGGACTGAGAGGGCACAAGAGAGGCCTGGGGACCCCACGGTGCCTTGAGGACTCAGGAGGCAGAGCTCTGGGGTGTCTGCACCATGGCCTGGACCCCTCTGCTGCTCCCCCTTCTCACTCTCTGCACAGGTGCTGCCCCCAGTCACTGCCTGCTTCTTAGCCCAACAGGAGAAGGAGCTGGGCCCACCATACCTTGATCTCATCCCAGAGGAAGACTTAAGGTGGGTCCTGATGGGAATGGGCCCTTAATTTTCAACCCCTCTCTTGTCTTCCCATCTTGCAGGTTCTGTGGTTTCCTCTGAGCTGACACAGCCACCTTCAGTGTCTGTGGCCCTGGGACAGATGGCCACCATCACCTGTCAGGGAGATATCTTGTTGCTACCTGATAATGATTACGAGCAAGAAAATGATGTGCACTGGTACCAGCAGAAGCCCGGCCAGGCCCCAGTGCTGGTCATCTACAGGGATAGCAACCGGCCCTCAGGGATTCCTGACCGGTTCTCAGGCTCCAGCTCAGGGAACACAGCCACCCTGACCATCAGCAGAGCCCAGGCTCAGGACGAGGCTGACTACTACTGTCAGGTGTGGGACAGCGGTAGTAAAACTCACAGTGACACAGGCAGATGGGGAAGTGAGACAAAAACCTCAGTCAGAGTCACACGCCACTCAGGCCCAGGAGGACTGCAAACAAAGCCATGAGCAGCTTTGTCCCAAGTCCCATTTCTCAGGTCTCCCAGTGGCCCCTCCTCCCAGGTCAGGCAGCTGTGCAGAGGGTGGGTCAGGACTGGATTCAGGGGGCGGGACCAGGCTGGCCTGCTGTGCAGCTTCCTGGAGGAGGGACTGACAAAAAGACAGCCTGCTGGGGCCCTGTGTCCAGAGATAACGGCCCTTCAATTTCTACACCATGGTCACTGGGCCGCTCCTTGGAGAAAATTTAGGAATTAATCCTGACAACCTCCCAGCTCAGCTGAGCTTTTCAGGCCCCAAGCTCTGTGGCCACCTAGGATTCTGAATAGAGCCAACCAATGTCCCCACACCCAGCACCCCTGCTGGCGCCCCGGTGACCAGAGCTATGCCTTCACTGGGAAGCTCCCATGGGACACAGAATTGCCTCCTTCAGGGTCATTCCTTTCCCTGAGTGTGACTCAGGACCAGTCATAACCCAATGACAATATCCAAGGCCTTGCCTCAGGTCACAAGGACCTAGCATCCCCCACCTGAGTCCCCCGCTGTCAACCCTTTGCTGTTCCTAGGTCTTATCTCTGAGCTTCCTCCCAGAGAGGCCCCCTGACACCTCCCTGAGTGAGGTTCTCCGTGTCAGAGGGAGTCTCCAGGGCCCCAGAGAGGAAATCACACAGGGGGAGCGTGTGGGAGAGGAGACGGCCCCACAGAGAGGACACTCTGGGCGTCTGCAAATGTTCCCGAGAGACGGGTGAGCGCACGTGGGGGGAAACCAGCTGAGGCTGAGGAGGGAGCCCCCCACGGACACGGGAGGGGACGGTCACAGGTCAGCACACCAGCCTGCAGGGCTTGTGCCCAGTCGGGGGGCAGCTCCCAGTTCAGGCATCAGGTGGACGAGTCAGAAGCTCTCTGCCCCATGGAGGGGAACTTAGTCCCAACCAAGGTCTGTGCTGGTGGCATCTCAGAAAGTGTCAGTGAGAGCAGGTGGACACAGGACGGACCTGTGACCAGTAAGTCACTGAACCCCAAACGGGAATCCCCGACACAGGGGGATGCACACGTGTTCCAGATCCAACAGGAATCAGTCCTGTTGTCAGACTTTCCTGCGAGGAATCAGGAAAACAGGACTGTCATGACTGTAAAACCATTTGTCCAGAATGGCTCTGAAATGGCCCAGATGACACAGTTCATGGAGTAGGACTCAGAAAAGGTGACTGTAAAAGTATTTCCTCTATTCATAAGGGAGGACGAATGATTTGACATGGCAAGGGAAGACACAGAAGCCAAAAATCCACGTTGAAAACCTCGATGTAAAAGTTATAATATTTGGGATTCAAAAGACACAGGATGAGATTGACAGCCCATGAGATGCTCCCAGAGGAAACACTCAGCCCTTGTGTCAGAGCAACATCACCTGTTCAAAATAAGGCAGAAAACACCAAAGACCAAGGTCAGAAAGGGATCCCACCTTCTCTCCAAACGCCCCCATGTGGCTGTTTGTAAAACACTTTTCTCCACGACATCACGCAGCCCAGCACCTGAAAGAAGCTGAGTGTGATGAGGGCAGGACACCTCACCATCGAGACCCCAGTGGCCCAGGAAGGAGTTGGGGACACAGCAGGAGGAAGTGAGAGTTTCCACGGTGACTGAGGCCAGAGCAACAAGTCCCCCGGGGTCGCCTCAGATGCAGATGCGGCGGCAGCAGGTCAGGGTGGGCCCGGGAACCTGCCTGTCTGACTGACCCCTCCTGGGACCACACTGGGAGTGGCTTCACTCTTGTCCACCTGCCACTCACAGCTCAGTGACAGTCACTACAGGAAGACACCATTTGTGAATCACAGGGGACCTGCTCTCCCTCCCTCCCAGGCTCTTTGTGGTCTTGACCCTGCCCTCACCCCTGCCCATGTCTGTCCCTCCCATTAGGGCTGGGGCCCACTGTGTCCTGACTTCTCTCTTCTCCAAGGTGTGTGTGGCCCCTGGACAGATAGTGACCATATTCTCTGTGGGAGCAGCAGTGACACTGGGCATTAAAATTGTGACTCCTGATACAGAGACATTAAATGCAGCCTAACATGGCTGAGATAGAAGGTCAGGAGCCAAATCTCACAGACCCCCGGGGACAACACGGCCTCTCTGAGCCTCCCTCTGTGCTCCCTGCAGCCCTGAGGCTGGTAACTGGTAGCTATGGAGGTTCCCATGCAGGGCGGGGATGGGTCTCTTTGCCACAGAGTCTCAGTGCTGGGAAGGGGACACAGTCCATCCTGGGCTGGCCCTCCTCCCCGCCTGTCCCCTGTCGTGGTGTCACCTCTCCTGACATGGGAAACCTTCTAGCGTTAAGGCTGAAGAACTGAGTCCCTCCTCTCTCCCACCACTGGGCATGGTGTGTCCTTCTGAACACCTGCCACTTGGGAACAAACCATCCCCAATGTGGTCTGTGTGCTCAGACACAGCAGGACGGCTCAGGAGAGGCAGAGTGTGGGTATGACCAGACGGGGGCATCACCTGCTGATCCTGCCTCCAGCCACTGCATCTCCCACATTCTGGGATATGACCTCTCTGTCCAGCGTTTCAGGTCTGTCCTCTCTTCCCAGCACCAGGGGAAGTAACAGGCACAATTGACCTTGGCCTGCCTGGGATTCCTGAGGAAGCAGATCAGGGGAGGGGGCTCCTACTGGCTGCAGGTCAGCCTTCACCTGCACCCAGCTGCCTGGGCCCTGCTAGAGCCCCGGGTCCTCCTGTCAAAGGGGCTCCCTCCTCCTCTTGAGTCTCCCTCTCTGCTCCCCACAGGTAGGAGGTCTCACCTCCCTGCCCTCATCCTCCACAGGTACTGCGATGCCCACCTGGTTACCTCCACCTTTCCCTTTAAGGTCCTGGAGAAGAGTCCCCTCCCCAGGGAGGCCATCTGTGATGCAAACACTGGGTGACACACTTTTCCTGAGCGAACTCGTCAGACCGCGGGCCCCTCTGCAGCTCTGAGCACAGC
>PVIA01017014.1:0-16943 GCA_004024845.1 Tonatia bakeri | reverse complement strand
GGTTCTCAGCACCATCAGCTGTGTCCCCCGTATCTCTGCTAAAACCGGGTGACGGTTCCCCCTACTACTGCTGTGGGGGAACCCACTCTGGCAAAGGTGCGTGGTCCTCTCTCCACCAGTCCAGCCACGTGGTCCTTTCTCCACCAGTCCAGCCACGTGGTCCTCTTTCCTCTGCAGGACCACGGGAGTGCCCACTCAGCCAAATCCGCGTGGTTCTCTCTTCCACAGAGATGTGAGAGCCCTCTACTCAGCCAAATCCACGTGTTTCTCCCCACAGAGCTGTGGGGAGACGGGGTTGCCACTCGGCATTGGGCACTCGGCATTGGCCGAGTGGCAACTTTCTGCTAAATCCACATGGTGAATTCTCTCTCACAGGGCTGTGGGTGCCCTCAACTCTGCCAAAGCCTCGTGGTTCTCCCTCCTATGGCTGCCGTGTCTGGGTTTAAATCCCCGCGCCAAACTTCCTCTGCAGCCCTATTTCCGACTCCTCCTACACTTGGCCACACTTGCCCTCAATCTGCTGTCCTTTCCAGCTTTTCTGGTCACCATCATGGGTCTGGGCAAGTGTCACCCCATGTCCTGGACCCAATCTCCTCCGAGCTCCTACCCAAGCGCTGAAACTCAGGGGACCTGCTCCTAGTCACGTCTCAGGGAGGTGTTCCTTTCCATCCCCCTAGCCCAGAGCATGGCCATAGCTATTTAGCATATTCAAGCAACCAGCCCAAGGCTATAGGTATGTTAAATGACCATGCCATGGATTAGCTGCAAAGCTGCCCTGCACATTCTTGCTCTGTGTGCTCCTTCCCCCAACTCACACCTGTGGTGGGGGAGAAGAGGTAAAAAAAAACATCTTAGAATCTCTGGACACCTTGAGTTCTGGGCCCCATTTCAAATGTCCATTTGGGGTCCCCCCCCCTTGGCTGCACCCTGTAACAATATTACAATTGTTCCTTGCCATGATATTGAATGAATATTACTTTTCCAATGAGTTTCTCTGTGAATGTGTGAGCCTTTGCCAAATTAAACTGTACTTTTTGCTAATTTAGCTTATTTCATCACTTATCTACATGGACTGATTTTGGACTTACTTAAGTTCAATAATAAATGATTGTCAATTAAAAAAATAAGGTCATTGGAAGTCAGTATTCATGGATGGCATGATAGATGATTTAACAGCATCATCAAGGATGTAACCAGGATTAAATAAATGGAATTAGGGAACTTTAGGAGCAAAAGTATCTGCATTATTTCAATACCATAAGGTTCCAAAGAGCCATGGCCTTCTGTGTAATAGCAATATTGCTGTGTGTATGTATCTGTGTGTATGTATCTGTGTGTGTGAGGATATATGAAACTAACTAGGAATGGTGCATTTGACAGTAAAAAACATGAACAAATGCTTTCTAAACATTAACAAGAAGAGATGGTTTGCTAATTGGACAACAAACAAATACATAAGCACATATGTACCCAACTATACTCATGGAACTATTACTACAGTCATGATAATGAACATACTTATTACTCCCAGAATTTTCCTTATGTTACCTTGTAATCCTTCTTCTTGTTCTTCCCTAACAGCCACACCCTTCAGACAACTACTGATCCATATACTATCACTACAGGCTGATTTGAATTTTATACAATTTTATGTAAATGACATCATAAAGTATGTACAAGCCTTTTTAAAAAAATTATTTTATTGTTGTTCAATTACAGTTGTCTGCATTTCCCCCCCACTGCTCTCCCCAACCCCAGTCGAATCCCCCCCTCCCTTGTATCCACCCTCCCTCTTGGTTTTGTCCATGTGTCTTTATAGTAGTTCCTGAAAACCCTTCCTCCCATTATCCCATCCACTTCCCCTCTGGTTACTGTCAGATTGTTCTTAATTTCAATGTCTCTGGTTATATTTTGCTTTTTTTTTTTTCTTTTTTTGATTATGTTCCAGTTAAAGGTGAGATCATATGGTATTTCACCCTTGCTGTCTGGTTTATTTCACTTAGTATAATGCTCTCCAGTTCCATTCATGCTGTCACAAAAGGTAGGAGCTCCTTCTTTCTCTCCGCTACCTAGAATTCCATTGTGTACATGTACCATAGTTTTTTGATTCACTCACTTACTGATGGGCACTTAGGTTCCTTCCAGCACTTGGCTATTGTAAATTGTTCCACTATGAACATTGGTGATGCGCGCTCTCCCGGCTGGCAGTGTGCACGTGAAAACACTGTGGATGGCTCAAAACACAAGAAATATCATGCACAGAAGCAGTTTTCTGTGGGGAAGTAAAGAATGTAGTGGCCACTCTCCAAGTCGGGGAGCTCCCTGTTCCTTTACTCCAGTGGATTTTTATTGAGAAAGTAGACACAGTTTGTGGATTCACAGTCTGGCAGAAGGGATCAAAGGGAACAGGTAACTTACAAAGATGCTAATAGAGTAATTGTTGTGATTCCAGGCAGAGATTGGAGTTTTATCATATGAAAGGACTACAGGTTCCAAAGGTTTCCTGTCTGTGCTTTCAAATTCTAAGTTAATAACATCCTCCAGCAAACATATCTCACAGGATTTTGCATATTCTATGTCCCCGGCCCGATTACTCTGGGGGTCCGCTGTCTCCGGTCTGAGCTGCCCCTTTGGCTGTTTGCTTAGCCCTGAGAAGGGTAGGAGACAGAGGCAGCCAGGAGACTTGGATTTAAGTACAAAGACTTAAATGGGGCAGGGGTTGATGTTGATCACCCCTTCCTTTCCACAGCCCCTTCATTTCCACAGCCTCATGAGTCTTATTCCACAGGCCTTTATGTGGTCAGTGCCTGTCTTAGATCGCCCCTTGATTAAGGAGTCTTACCCATCATTGGTAAACTGATCAAGCATTTAAAGGCCAGGCACAGAATAGGTAGCATTCATGCCAGGGGAATAAGTTTTTGTCTCCTTAGTGGCTCCTGGTCTGGAGGTCTCTTACTCAGCCTAAGTCACAGGGGGTTACAGCTTCCTGAGACCAGGCAGGGCAGCCCTCAACACATTGGGTACATAGGTTCTTTTGGATTGCTGTTTCAGGGTTCTTAGAGTATAATCCCAGCAGTGGAGTTGCTGGGTCAAAAGGCAGTTCTATTTTTAGTTTTCTGAGGAAATTCCATGTTGTTTTCCACAGTTGCTGCACCACTCTGCATTCCCACCAACAGTGCACTAGGGTTCCCTTTTCTCCCCATCCTCTCCAACACTTGTTTGTTGATTTGTTTATGATGGTCATTGTGACTGGTGTGAAGTGGTATCTCATTATGGTTTTAATTTGCATCTCTCTGTTGACTAGTGATGTTGAGCATCTTTTCATATGCTTCTGGGCCCTCTGTATGTCCTCCTTAGAGAAGTGTCTGTTCAAGTCTTTTGTCCATTTTTAATTGGGTTTTTTGTCTTCCTGGACTGAAGTTGTGTGACTTCTTTATATATTTTGGAGGTCAAACCCTTCTCTGAGGTATCATTGGCAAATATGTTTTCTGATATACACGATTCTCTTTTCATTTTAATGCTGTTTTCTTTAGCCATGCAGAAGCTTTTGAATTTGATGAAGTCCCATTTGTTTATTGTTTCCTTTATGTCCCTTGCTTTAGGGGACATATCAGTGAAGATTTTGCTGCATAGAATATCTGAGATTTCCTGCTGATGTTTTCCTCTAGGACTTTTATGGTGCTACAACTTATATTTAAGTCTTTTATCCACCTTGAATTTATTTTTGTATAAGTTGGTGATCAAGTTTCATTTTTTTCCATGTAGCTGTCCAGATCTCCCAATGCCATTTGTTGAAGAGGCTATTTTTACTCCATTTTATGCTTTCATCCCCTCTGTCAAATACTAATTGATCATAGAGACTAGGGTTTATTTCTGAGCTCTCTGTTCTGCTCCCTTGGTCTACGTGTCTGTTCTTATGCCAGTACCAGGCTGTTTTGATTACAATGGCCTTGTAATACAGTTTGGTATCAGGTATTGTGATCCCTCCTGCTTTGTTCTTCTTTCTCAAAATTGCTGCAGCTATTCAGGGTCATTTATGGTTCCATATAAATTTCTGAAATGTTTTTTCTAGATCTGTGAAATATGTCATTGGTAATTTAATAGGGATTGCATTGAATATGTAAATTGCTTTGGATAATATGGCCATTTTGATGATGTTAATTCTAATTCATTAGCATGGTACATGCTTCCATTTGTGTCTTCCTTAATTTCTTTCTTCAGTGTTGTGTGTAGTGTTCTGAGTATAGGTCTTTTACCTCTTTGGTGAGGTTTATTCCTAGGTTCTTTATTTTCTTGTTGCTATATCAAATGGGATTCTTTTCCTCTTTCTGTTTCAGAGATTTCATTTTTGGTGTACAAAAATACCTTTGAATTCTGAGTATTGACTTTGTATTCTGCTGTTTTGCCAAATTCACTTATTAGGTCGAGCAGTTTTTTTGGTGGAGTCCATAGGTATTTCTATGTACACTATCATGTCATCTGCAAACAATGACAGTTTTGTTTCCTCCTTTCCAATTTGGATGCCTTTTATTTCTTTTTCTTGTCTGATTGCTTTGGTGAAAACTTCCAATGCTATGTTGAGTAGAAATGGTGAAAATGAACACCCTTGTATTTTTCCTGATTTTAGTGGGAAAGCTTGAAGTTTTTGCCCATTGAGCATGATGTTGGCTGCAGGTCTCTCTTCTATGGCCTTTATTATGTTGAGGAATGCTCTCTCTATTCCCTCTTTGCTAAGTGCTTTTATTATAAATGCATGCTGTACCTTATCAAATGCTTTTTCTGTATCTATTGATATGATCATGTGATTTTTGCCTTTTGTTTTGTTTATATGATGTATTACATTTATTGATTTATGAATATTATACCATCCATGCATCCCTGGGATGAATCCCACTTGATCATGGTGTATAATCTTTTTAATGTATTGTTGGATGTGGTTTGCCAATATTTTGTTGAGGATTTTAGTGTCTAAATTCATCAGCAATATTGGCCTGAAGTTTTCTTTCTTCGTTGTGTCTTTATCTGGTTTTGGAATTAGGATATTGCTGGCCCCATAAAAAGAGTTTGGGAGTCTTCCCTCTTCTTGGATGTCTTGGGATAATCTGTGAAGGATAAGGGTTAGCTCATCCTGAAATACTTTGTAAAATTCTCCTGTGAAACTGTCTAGTCCAGGGCTTTTGTGTGTCGGGAGGTTTTTGATTACCGCTTCAATTTCATCAGCTGTTATTGATCTTTTCAGGCTTTCTGCTTCTTCTTCACTGAGTTTTGGAGACTATAATTTTCTAGAAATTGGTTTATTTCACCTAGATTTTCAAATTTCTTGGCATACCATTCTTCATAGTAATTTCTTACAACCCTTTGTATTTCTGTGGTATCAGTTGTAATCTCTCCTCTTTCATTTCTGATTTTGTTTATTTGGGTCTTCTTTCTTTATGTCTTGATGAGTCTGCTTAAAGGCCTGTCAATTTTGTTTATCTTTTCAAAGAACCAGATCCTCGATTTATTGATCCTTAGAATTGTGCTTATGACTAAAACTGTGTTATTTAATTTTGCTCTGATCTTGGCGATTTCCTTCCTCCTACTTGCTCTGGTCTTTGCTGTTGTTCTTCAAGTTCTTGTATAGGTTAGGTTGTTTATTTGAAATGTTTCTGTGTTTTTTAGGTAGGCCTGTATCACTATGAACTTCCCTCTCAAGACTGCCTTCACTCTGTCCCTTAAGTTTTGGGTTGTTGTGACTTCATTTTCATTTTTTTCCAGAAACTTTCTGATTTCTTCCTTGATCTCAATCTTGACCCATTCATTGTTCATAGCATGCTATGCATCTCCATTATTTTGAGTATTTTGTTTTTTTCCCTTGAGGTTGTTTTCTAGTTTTGGTCTTTTGTGGTCAGAGAAAATGCTTGGTATGATTTCAATTTTCTTGAAATTGTTCAGGCTTGTTTTGTGGCCTGTCATGTGGTCTATCTTTGAAAATGACCCATGTGCATTTGTAAGGAATGTGTATTTAGCTTCTTTGGGATGAAAGGCTCTCTATATATCAGTTAAGTCCATTTGATCTAGAGCATTGTTCAATGCCAAAATATCTTTGCTGATGCTTTGTTTGGAAGATCTATCCATTTTTGACAGTGGGGTGTTAAAATCCCCTACTATAATTGTGTTGCTGTCAATATTTTTCTTGAAGTCCCAAAAGATATTCTTTATGTATTTGGGTGCTCCTTTGTTGGGTGCATATATATTTACAGTGTTTATGTCTTCTTGGTGGAGTCTTTCCTTGAGTATTATGAAGTGACCTTGTGGGTCTCTCTTTATGGCCCTTTTTTTTTACGTCTATTTTTTATGATATGAGTATTGCTTCCTGGAATTTTTTTCTTGTCCATTTGCTTGGGAAATTTGTTTTCAGCCCTTCACTTTCAGTCTGTGTAGGTCTTTTTTGTCCTGAGATGGGTCTCTTGTAGGTAGCGTATCTGTGTGTCCTGCTCTCTTATCTATTCAACTATTCTATGTCTTTTAATTGGGGCATTTAATCCTGTTATATTTAAGGTTAATATTGATAGGTACTTATTCCTTACCATTTTTTGTACCTGTGTTTCTCTCTCTCTCTCTTGTTGTTTCTCTTTCTGTTCTTAAAGTGGTCCCTTTAATATCTCCTGCAGAGCTGGTTTGGAGGAGGTATATTCTTTGAGACTTTTCTTTCTTTCTTTTTTTTTTTTTTTGTCTGGGAGGCTCTTTATTTGACCTTCCATTTTTAATTGAGGGCCTTGCCAGAGAGAGTAGTCTCCATTGCAAACCCTTGGTTTTCATTACTTGAATATTTCTTGCCATTCACTTCTGGCTTTTAGCATTTCCATTGAGAAATCAGCTGCTAGTCTTATCAGGGCTCCCTTGTATGTTACTTCCTGTTTCTCTCGATGCTGCCTGTAAGATTTTCTCTTTGTCTTGGAATTCTGCCATTTTAATTCTGATGTGGCTTGAAGTGGGCTTCTTTTTATTCCTCTTGATTGGGACTGTTTGTTTCCTGGATTTGTGTGACCTTTTGTCTTATCAAATTGGAGAAGTTTTCCATCATTACATTTTCAGACAGGTTTTCTATCCCTTGCCCTTCTCCTCCTCCTCCTCCTCCTCCTTCTCCTTCCTCCTCCTCCTCCTCTTCCCCTTCTTCTTCTTCTTCTTCTTCTTCTCCTTCTTCTTCTTCTTCTTCTTCTTCTTCTTCTTCTTCTTCTTCTTCTTCTTCTTCTTCTTCTTCTTCTTCTTCTTCTTCTTCTTCTTCTTCTTCCTTCTTCTTTCTTCCTCTTCTTCCTTTTCTTCTTCTATCCCTATTATATGGATAGTATTACATTTCATGTTGTCCTGCATTTCCCTTAATTCCTCTTCATTGTTTCTGAGTCTCTTTTCCTTTTCTTGCTCTTTCTGGGTGTTTTTCTACCTTGTCCTCCAGCTTACTGATCTGATCTTCTGCTTCATGAAGCCTCCTTTTGATTCCTTCTACTGTGTTCTTCAGTTCAGAAATTGTATTCTTTGTTTCCTCTTCACCTTTTTTGATAGTTTCTATTTCCTTTTTGATGTTGATATAGTTTGCAGTGAGTTCATTGTAGTTTCCATATAGTTTCTGGTAATTCTTTGTAATCTCATTGAGCTTCCTGATAACTATTGCTTTGAACTCAGTATCTGATAGTTTACTTGCTTCTATTTTATTTAGCATTGTTTCTGAGGATTCCTCCTTTCCTTTCATTTGGGGATTGTTTCTTTGTCTTCTCATAGTTTATGAACTCTTCTTGTTAGCTTGTGCTTAAATTGATCTGTTCTGTTTCCCTGGATTTATGGCATGAACTTATATGGTAGAAGACTTGTGAGATTCAATGGTGCAGTCTCCTTGGTCTCCTGAGCTTTCTGGTGTTAGGCTGTCATGTATGTTTGTTCTCTGTATGTCTTTGGGTTTTGATTGTTGTTAGGTCTTTCTTTGGTGAATCCTTTCCTCCAGCTGATTATCTGAGGGTTACTCTGTCTACCATGCCTTGTATTCTGTTGTGCAGGTGTGGACAGGTTGTGTTGAAGCTGGTTCTTCTGTCTGTACAGGGTTTTGAGGCCTCTCTCTTGCTCTTGTTCAGTTGTTTGTTGTGGGTAATTTCTCCACCACTTAGTTGTATGTCCAGATTGGTTCTGGGTGGAGGTTAGTGTGGCTTCTACTCCCTCCTTTACCTTCTTTCGTTGTTATCTGTTGGCAGTTCCTTTGTTGGTGGGTTTCCTCTTCTAGCAGGTATACTGGTGTTCATAGCTCCCACCTACTCTTCTTTGTGATCAGTTGGAGGAGGAAGGCAAAATGGTTTAAGATAGTGGGAGTATATTCTATGGTATTTAAAGTACCAACACATAGAGAAGAGATAGGAGATCCTTTGGATATATATAGTGGTAACCATGATATTTCACCCAACTAGCCACTTTTTAAAAAATGTGGAAAAAAGATAAGACTCTTTTTGGGTAGGGGGAAAGGATTGTGAGTTGGATCTAGAAAGCAGTGAGCTTGTGGGAGGTCAGATTATGAGGTAAAGTGAGAGTAAAGGATAGAAAATAGGTGTAGTGTGCAAGAGAATAGAGTTAAACCACAACATTAATAAAGTTCCAGAAACGGCAAAGCTAGCTAAGATCCAGAAAGGGTGCTGTGTAGTATTTACAATTGTATGGAACAGCAATTATTTACAATAGTAATGGAGCAACAATCATATGACAGAATCTATGTGGTCTAAATAACAAGAATTATTATTGGTAATATTCTTTGCTTTGAAATCCTTTTGAATGGTAAATATTTTTGATCCTTTCACATTTAGTCTTTTTGTGTCTTTACATTTTAAGTAAATTTCTTTTAGGTAGCATATATTTGGTTTTGCTTTTAAGCAATCCAACTTGATAAGCTCTACCTTTTATTGAGGGTGTTTATAGATGATTTATATTTAGTGTCACTAGTAATATGATTGGGTTTAAATTTACCTGTTTGCTATTTGATTTCATTTTTTCTCTTCTGTTCTTTGGTTCTCCTTTCTTCTCTTCTGCCTTTTTAAAAATTAAGGATATTTTACTCCATTTTTATCTTCTTTGTTATTAGCACTACCTTCTTACTGTGTTATTTTAGTGGTTAATTTAGTATTTATAGTATATATTCATAACATAACATTCTACCTTGAAGTAGAACATATATCATTTCATGTATAGTATAAGGGTTATCAAGGAACATGTATGAAGGACACATGGACAAAGCCAAAGGGGGGTAGGATCAAGGGTGGGGATCAGTGGGGCTGGGGGAGTGGAGAGGGAAAATGGAGACAACTGTACTTGAACAATAGAAAAATAATTTTTTGCATGTGAAATATATAAAAAACGGAGAGTTCCAATAGTATGCTTCCATTTTCCCTCACAGTCTTTGCCCTTTTTTGGTGAAATATTTGATTGCACATATGTTACAAACCACCTAATATATTGTTACTATTTTATTTTAAACATTAGTGATCTGTTAGGCAGATTTAAATAATAATTTTCTTACATGATTAGCATTTCCAATGCTCTTTAATCCTTTGTGTACATCCAGATTTATAACTGAAATTATTTATCTTCTGCCTGAAAAAATATCTTTAGTATTTATTATAGTACAAGTCTGCTGATAATGGATTATTTAAACTTTTGTCTATAAAACGTTTATTTATTTTTGCCTTTATTGTTGAGTGGTGGTATTACTGGTTATAGAATTTTAGGTTGGCTTTCTTGTGTTTTGTTTACTTTTCTTTCAACATGGTAAAGATGTTCTATTACATTCCTGGTTATATTGTTTCTGACTTAGAAATCTACTGACATCTTATATTTGTTTCTCTTTATATAATTTAGTCTTTATTTTTCTGTATGCTTTTAAGATGTTGTGATTATCATTAGTTTTCAAGAATCATGTACTATGATAAAGTTTTCTACATATTTTTTGTGCTTGGAGTTTATTGACATTGTTGGATCAGTAGTTATAATTTTATCAATTTGTAACAATTTTAATCATTATTTCTACAAATATATTTTTGTCTGCCCATCTATACCCTCTCTTTTGAGGACAATTACATGAGTAGTAGTAATCTGTGTGAAATTGTCACACAGCTCTTGGATGCTCTGTTCATTTTTTTCAGTCCTTTTTCTATTTGGATTTAGTTTAGATATTTCCTATCGCTATGTCTTCAAATTATTCATATTCTGTCCCCAGTAGCTAATCTGCTGTTGAACCCACTTAATGGATTTTTCAGCTAGGTCATTTTGGTGTTCATTATAAAATTTTGATATGGCTCTTTTCTTGTCTTTATTTCTACTTCACGTGATCGCTTTTTTCTAGCTTGTTGTATGTATTTGTTATAACTATAATACTTGTTTTAACACATTGCTAATTCTATCATTTCTTGTCATTTTTCATTTGGTATATTTTGATTGACTTTTCATCTTGGGTTATATTTTCCTGCCTCTTTATATGCTTGCCAATTTTTTTTTTGTTGTTGTTGTTAGATGTCAGGCATTGTGAGTTTTGTCTGCAAAGTAGTGGGCATTTGTATATGCCACCTGTTATAAAAGTTTTGAGACTTTGTTCTGGAAAGCAGTTAAATTTCTTGGAAACAGTCAGATACTTTTTGTTCTTGCTTTATTCTTTGTTAGGCAGGACCAGATAGATAGGCATTTGTTCTAGGGAGAATTTCTCCCACTAGTGAGGTAAAACTTAATCTGAGTACTGATGATCTGTGAATTATATAGTTAGTTGACTTTCTCGTATTGTTGGTGGAGCATATCCTACAATAGTTTATGAAGGAGATGAATTATTTAAGAACTTATATATCTTTTTTTAAAAATTTTATTTATTTCTTTTTAGAGAGGGAAGGGTAGGAGAAAGAAAGAGAGAGATAAACATCAATGTGCGGTTGCTGGGGGCCATGGCCTGCAACCCAGGCATGTGTCCCGACTGAAAATCGAACCTGTGATGCTTTGGTAGAACTTATATATCTTAATACTTTTTCTTACCCTTATGTTTGGCTGATACTTTTTCTGAGTATGAATTGGAAAAATATTCCCTCAGGATCTGAAAACATCTTTCAATTGCTTCAAGCTTCTAGTGTTGCTATTAGGAATTTCAAATTCATCTCAGTTTTGATCCCATGCACATGACATGTTGTGTTTTTCTGAAAAATTAGAAAACCTTAGCTCTCAATTTTCTAAAACTTTATTGTACTAACTCTGGGAGTCTATCTATTTTTATTTATTTTCCTGGACATTTGGTGAGCACTTTCAAGCTCAAACTTACGTCCTTTTGTTCTTGAAAATTTGCTTGAATTACTTTGTTGATCATTTTATTTCATTTGTTTCTTGGAAATAATATTATTTGGGGTTGTTGGACTTCTGGTCTGATAATCATATCTTTTAAAAATATTTATCATGTCTTTTATTTTGCTCAATTTCATATACATATGTATATATGTTATATATATAAAATCTTTATTCTATTTTTTCCATTAACATTTAGTTCCCTTATGCTCCCTTCCCAAGCAATCACCTTGCTGTTGTCCATGTCTGAGTCCTTTTTTCTTTTTACTCAGTCCCTCACCCACTAAATTCCCCTTCCTTCACTGTCATCTGTTTTCCATCTGAGTCTGTCTCTGTATTGCTTGTTAGTTCAGTTTATTTGTTAGATTCCATACATGAGTGAAATCATATGGTACTTGTCTTTCTCTGACTTGCTTATTTCACTTAGCATAATGTTCTCCAGGTCCATCCATACTGTTGCAAAAGATAAAAATTTCTTCTTTTTTTATGACTGAGTGGAATTCCATTGTGTAAATGTCCCATAGTTGCTTTATCCACTCATCTATTATTGGGCACTTGGGCTGCTTCTATACCTTGGTGATTGTAAATAACACTGCAATGAACATAGGAGTGCTTACATTCTTTGAAATTAGTGTTTTGGGTTCCTTTGGATATATTCTCAGAAGTGGGATTTCTGGGTCAAAAGGCAGATCCACTTTTAATATTTTAGGTGTCTTCATACTATACAGCTTTCCACAGGGACTGCACCAGTCTGCATTCCCACCAACAGTGCAGAAGGGTTCCCCTTTCTCCACATCCTCACCAGCACTAGTTGTTTGTTGATTTATTAATAATAACTGTTCTGTCAGGTGTGAGATAGTATCTCATTGTAGTTTTAATTTGCATTCTCTGATGATTAGTGATGTTGAACATCTTTTCATATGTCTGTTGGCCATCCTTTAGTCCTCTTTGGAGAAGTGTCTGTTTGGATCCTTTGCCCATTTGTTAATTTGATTGTTTATTTTTGGTGGAGAGTTTTGTAAGTACTTTATAAATTTTGGATATTAACTCCTTATCAGATGTATCAACAAATATGTTCTCCCATTCTGTGGATTGTCTTTTTATTTTGTTCAATATTTCCTTTGCTGTGCAACATTTTTTTTTTGTTTGATGTAGTCCAATTTATTCATTTTTTTTTCTTTTGCTACCCTTGCCTGGGGAGATATATCCACTAAAAAACTTCTATCGGCAATGTGTGAGATTTTGCTGCCTATGCTTCCTTCTAGAATTTTTATAGTTTCAGGTATAACATAAAAGTCTGATTGCTGTGGCTAGGATGTCCAGTACTATGTTGAATAAGAGAGTTGAAAGTGGACATTCCTGTCTTGTTCCCGATCTTAAGGGGAATGCTTGTAGTTTTTGCCCCTTGAATATAATGCTGGCAATGGGTTTTTTATATATGGTCTTTATTATGTTTTGGCATGTTTCCTCTATTCTTACTTTGCTGAGAGTTTTTATTGTGAATGGGTGCTGGATTTTATCAAATGTATTTTCCACATCCATTGATTTAATGATGTATTTTTTATCCTTCATTTTGTTTATGTGTTGAATCACATTTCTTGATTGGCCAATGTTGTACCATTCTTGCATTCCCAGATTAAATCCCACTTGATTATAGTGTATGATCTTTTTGATGCATTGCTGTATTCAGTTTGCTAATATTTTGTTGAGGATTTTAGCATTTATATTCATTAGTGGTATTGGCCTATAATTTTATTTCTTCATAATGTCTTTATCTGGTTTTGGAATTAAGATAATACTGACATCATCAAATGAATTTGAGAGCCTTCCCTCCTCTTGAATTTATGAAATTGTTTGAGAATGAGAGGTGTTAGTTCTTTTTGGAATGTTTGGTAAAATTCACCTGTGAAGTTATCTGGTCCAGGGCTTTTGTTTTCTGGGAGTTTTTTAATTACTACTTCAATTTAATTAGGTGTAATCTGTCTATTTAGATTCTCTGAATCTTCCTGATTTAGTTTTGGAGGATTATATATTTCTTGGAATTTATCCATTTCATATAGGTAGTCAGTTTGTTGGCATGTAGTTATTCATAATATTTTCTTACAATCATTTGTATTTCTTTGGCATCAGTTGTTATTTCTCCACCTTCATTTCTGATTTTATTTATTTGGGTCCTTTCCCTTTTTTCTCGATTAGTCTGGTTAAAGGTTTGTTAATCTTGTTTATCTTTTCATAGAACCAGCTCTTGGATTCATTGATCTATTACATTGTGTTTTTATACTGTATTTCATTTATTTCTTCTCTGATCTTATTTACTTTCTTCTACTGATATTAGGCTTTGCTTGTTGTTCCTTTTCAAGTTCCTTTGAAGTGTGAAGTTAGATTGTTTATTTGAGCTTTTGTTGTTGTTATTGTTGTTGTTGTTGAAATAGGCTTGTAATGCTATGAATTTCCCCCTTAGGATTGTTTTCTCTGTGTCCCACAAATTTTGGATTATTGTGTCCTTATTTTCATTTGTCAAGGTACCTTTTGATTTCTTTCTTGATCTCATTGTTTACCAATTCATTGTTTAATAACATGTTATTTAGCTCCCATATCTTTGTGTGATTTTTCAGTGTTCTTCTTGTGATTTATCTCTAGTTTGATAGCATTGTGGTCAGAGAAGATGCTTGATATAATTTGAATTTTCTTAAATTTATTGAGACTTGTTTTGTGTCCTATCATGTGGTCTATCCTAAAAAATGTTCCATGTGCACTTGAAAAGTTTTTATATTCTTTCTTCTATGTGGCATTCCATTGTGTAAATGTACCATAGTTTTTTGATTCACTCATTTACTGATGGGCATTTAGGCTGCTTCCAGCTCTTAGCTGTTGTAAATTGTGCTGCTATGAACATTGGGGTGCACAGGTTCTTTTACATTGGTGTTTCAGGATTCTTATGGTATAATCCCAACAGTGGAATTGCCAGGTCAAAAGGCAGACATGGATGGATCTGGAGAGCATTATGGTAAATGAAGTAAGTCAGACAGTGAAAGAAAAATACCACATGATCTTACCTGGAAGTGGAACATAATCAACAAAACAAGCAAGCAAGCAAAATGTAACCAGAGACATTGAAATAAAAAACAAACTGAAAGGAACCAGAGGAGATGGGGGATGGGATAATGGGGGGAAAATGGGAAGGGTCATCAAGGAACATGTATGAAGGACATGTGGACAAAGCCAAAGGGGGGTAGGATTGAGGGTGTGAGGTGGGGAGGGGTGAGGCAGGGGTTGGTGGGGGGATAAAATGGAGACTACTGTACTTTAACAATAATAAATTTATTTTTAAAATTAAAAAGAGAAAAGCTTGTATATTCTGCTGCTTTGGGAGAAATGCTCTGAAGATATCAATTAAACCCATTTGATCGTTTAAGGCTGCTGCCTCCTCATTGATTTCTGCCTACAACGTCTATCCATTGAAATCAATGGGGTGTTAAAATCTGCAACTATGACTCTATTACTGTTAATCTCTTTTTTTATGTTCATCAAGATTTGCTTTATATATTTAGGTACTTCCATTTTGGGTGTGTAAATGTTATTAGGGTTGTATCCTCTTGTTGGATTGTTCCCTTTATTATTAGGTAGTGTCCTTCTTTGTCTCTTACTATTGCCTTGGTTTTAATGTCTATTTTGTCAGATGTAAGTACTGCTACCCCAGCTTTTTTTTTCATTTGCATGAAATATCTTTTTCCAATCCTTTCCTTTTAGTCTGTGTGTACCTTTTGATCTGTGATGCATCTCTTGGAGGCAACATATATATGGATATTGTTTTCTTGGTCATTCAGCTACTCTTTGTCTTTTGGTTTGAACATTTAAACCATTTACATTTAAGGTGATTATTGATAGATACATATGTAGTGCCATTTTATTGTTAGACTGTTTCTTCTGGGTTTTCCCTCACCTTTCTCTTTTTCTTCTTTTAAAGCAAGCCCTTTAACATTTGTTGCAGTAATGGTTTGGTGTTAAAAAACTCCTTTAACTTTTTCTCATCTGGGAAACTCCTTATTTCACCTTTGATTTTAAGTGATAGCCTTCCTGGGTAAAGGAGCCATGGTTGTAGGTTCTTGCTTTTCATCCTTGAATATTTCATGCCACTCCCTTCTGACCTGAAGTGTTCTGATGAGTAATCTGTTGACCTTCTAATTGATAATCCCTTGTAGGTAACCATGTATTTTTCCCTTGGGCTGTTAGGATTCTCTCTTTATCTTTAAGCCTTGTCATTTTAATTATGATGTGTCTTGGTGTAGGCCTCTTTGGCTCAACTTGTTTGTGACTCTCTGAGCTTCCTGGACTTATGTGGCTTTTTCCTTCATCAGATTAGAGAATTTCTCAGTTATTATTTTTTCAAATATTTTCTCAATTCCTTGCTCACTCTCTTCTCTTTCTGGCATTCCCATGTGTGAATATTGTTACACTTCATGTTGTCCAAGATGTTTCTTAAGCTCTCCTCATTTTTTTAAAATTCTTTTTTCTTTTTGCTGTTCTGCCTGATTATTTTTCCTACCTTGCCTTCCAAAACACTGATTCTGTCCTGTACTTCATCTAAATTAGTGTTCATACCTTGCAGTGTATTATATATTTATCTCAGATATTACATTCTTTATTTCTGATTAATCCTTTTTTATGGTTTCTATGTCTTTTTTCATGCTGTTGAGTATCCATATAATCATTATGTTAAACTCTGTATCTGATAAATTGCTTGCCTACATTTCATCTAGTTCTGGAAATTCTCTTGTTTTTTCATTTGGGGTCTATTTCTTTGTCTTATAATTTTGGATGCGTCTTTGAATTTTCTGCTTTAGATGCTAAACTAATCGGCTGTTAAACTAACCACTTTGTTAATCTAGTAAATCTGTAATAAAAAGTCAGGCTTAAGAACCATTGGTTGGGGAAGAGTAATTCCTGGTGTGTTGTGGGCAGGGCTATTGCTTCCCCTCAGACTGATGCCATTCAGAAAGGAGTGTTCTGCCTGAGAAAGACGGTTTCTCCCTAACATGGTCCTGGGTTTTTTTCCCTCAGTTCTCTCCTCAAAGCCACCAGCCCCAGACACTCCTCAAGCATCTCTAGTCCATTCTGCCCTCCATTTGCCAGTACCCAGGGTAAGTGGCTGCAAACAAAATTTTGTGCTTTGGCTCTTTAAAAGGCTTTCTGCTTCTCCAGTCTTCTCTCCCTGGCTGATAGAACCCCTGCTACTTTTCACAGCTGGATATTATTTGGGTTCCTTTTCTGCTCTGGTGGTCTAAGCTGGGCAGCCCAGTTTGGGGTTTATATCCTAGACTTCTCAGGGAACCCCAACTGCTGAAATATCCCTCTGACACTTTAGCTGCCACCTGTGGGAGCCCAGTCAGCTCTCTCAAGTCTCCTCCAGACTCCCTACCCTTCATGTTGTGGTACAGTGTTTTCTTCTGTCTATCCACGGTTGTAAGGCTTCTCTCCAGCTAGTGTATAGCTGGTTATTCAAGATGATTTCTCTACAATTTAGTTGTAATTCCAGAAATGTCCTGGGAGGAGGTCAGTGTGGCTGTCACTCCTCTGCTATCTTGGATCCCCCCTATAATTTCAATGTCTGATCA
>PVIA01017013.1:0-16944 GCA_004024845.1 Tonatia bakeri | reverse complement strand
TCTTTGCTTTTGTTTATATGATGTATTACATTTACTGATTTGCGAATATTGAACCATCCTTGCATGCCTGGGATGAAACCCACTTGGTCATGGTGGATGATCTTTTTAATGTATTGTTGGATGCGGTTTGCCAGTATTTTGTTGAGGATTTTAGCGTCAATGTTCATCAGAGATATTGGCCTGAAGTTTTCTTTCTTTGTTGTGTCTTTATCTAGTTTTGGAATTAGGATGATGTTGGCCTCATAAAAAGAGTTTGGGAGTCTTCCATCTTTTTGGATTTTGTGGAATAGTCTGTGCAGGATAGGGGTTAGCTCTTCCTTAAGTGCTGTGTAGAATTCTTCTGTGAAACCATCTGGTCCAGGGCTTTTGTGTGTTGGGAGTTTTTTAATTACTGCTTCAATTTCTTTTGCTGTTATTGGTTTGTTCAAGTTTTCTACTTCTTTTTCATTGAGTTTAGGAAGATTATATTTTTATAGAATTTTGTCCATTTCATCTAGATTTTCAAATTTCTTGGCATACAGTTCTTTGTGGTAATTTATTACAAGTCTTTGTATTTCTGAGGTGTCAGTTGTAATCTCTCCTCTTTCATTTCTGATTGAGTTTATTTGGGTCTTCTCTCTTTTTTTCTTGATGAGTCTGCTTAAAGGCTTGTCAATTTTGTTTATCTTTTCAAAGAACCAGCTCCTGGATTCATTGATCCTTAGAATTGTGCTTTTAGTCTCTATGTCATTTAATTCTGCTCTGATCTTGGTTATTTCCTTCCTTCTACTTGCTCTGGGCTGTTTTTGTTGTTGTTCCTCTAGTTCTTGTAGACGTAGGGTTAGGTTGTTTGTTTGAAATGTTTCTATCTTTTTTAGGTATGCCTGTATCTCTATGAACTTCCCTCTCAATATTGCCTTTGCTGTGTCCCATAAGATTTGGGTTGTTTTAAGTTCATTTTCATTTGTTTCCAGAAACCTTTTGATTTCTTCCCTAATTTCATCCTTGACCCATTCATTGTTTAATAGCATGCTATTTAATCTCCATGATTTTGAGTGTTTTGGTTTTTTTTTCCTTGGGGTTGGTTTCTAGTTTCATTGCCTTGTGATCTGAGGAAATGCTTGGTATGATTTCGATATTCTTGACCTTGTTGACACTTGCTTTGTGTCCTGTCATGTGGTCTATCTTTGAAAATATCCCATGTACATTTGAAAAGAATGTGTATTTAGCTTCTTTGGGATGGAGGGCTCTAAATAGATCAGCCAAGTCCATTTCATTTAGGGTATTGTTCAATGCCACCATATCTTTGTTGATATTTTGTTTGGAAGATGTGTCCATTTTTGAGAGTGGGGTGTTAAAATCCCACACTATAATTGTGTTGCTGTCAATATCTTGAAGTCCTCTAGGATTTTCTGTATGTATTTGGGTGCACCTATGTTGGGTGCATATATATTTACAATACTGATGTCTTCTTGGTGCATTCTTCCCTTGAGTATTATGAAGTGACCTTCTGGGTCTCTCTTTATGGCTCTTTTTTGGAAGTCTATTTTGTCTGAAATGAGTATCGCTACCCCGGCTTTTTTTTCCTGTCCATTTGCTTGGAAAATTTGTTTCCAGCCCTTCACTTTCAGCCTATGCAGGTCTTTTATCCTGAGGTGGGTCTCTTGTAGGCAGCATATGTGTGGGTCATGTTTCCTTATCCATTCAGCTATTCTATGTCTTTTGATTGGAGCATTTAATCCATTTACATTTAAGGTTATTATTGATAGGTACTTATTCATTACCATTTACGTACGTGTGTTCCTTTCTCTCTTTCTCTTTTCCTTCCTTTCCTTCAATCAGACCCTTTAGCATATCTTGCCAAGCTGGTTTAGTGGAAGTATATTCTTTTAGACTTCATTTGTCTGGGAAGCTTCTTATTTGGCCTTCTATCTTGATTGAGAGTCTTGCTGGGTAAAGTAGCCTTGGTTGCAGGCCTCTGGTTCTCATTACATGGAATATTTCTTGCCATTCTCTTCTGGCTTGAAGTGTTTCCATTGAGAAATCAGCTGTTAGCCTTATTGGGGCTCCCTTGTATGTTACTTCCTTTTTCTCCCTTGCTGCCATTAATATTCTCTCTTTGTCTTGAAATTTTGCCATTTTAATTATGATGTGTCTTGAGGTGGGCCTCTTTTGGTTCCTCTTGATTGCAACTCTTTGTGTTTCCTGGATTTGTGTGACTTTTTCTCTCATCAAATTGGGGAAGTTTTCTTTCATTACTTTGTCCAGTATGTTTTCTATTCCTTGCTCATCTTCTCCTTCTGGTATCCCTATTATACAGATATTATTACGTTTCATATTGTCTTGCATTTCTCTTAATCCCTCTTCATTTCTTCTGAGCCTCTTTTCCTTTTCTTGTTCTTTCTGGATGTTTTTTTCTACTTTGTCCTCCAATTCGCTGATCCGATCTTCTGCTTCATCAATCGTGCTTTTCATTCCTTCTACTGTCTTCTTCAGTTCAGAAATAATATTCTTCATTTCCTCTTGGCCTTTGTTGATAGTTTCTCTTTCCTTTTTCATATTGATATAGTTTGCAGTGATATCCATGTAGCTTCCCTGTAGTTTCTGGAAGCTCATTGTGAGTTCATTGAACTTCCTTATTATCATTGTTTTGAACTCAATATCTGATAGTTGAGTTGCCTCTATTTCATTTAGCATTCCTTCTGAGGCTTCCTCCTTTCCATTCATTTGCGGATTGTTTCTTTGTCTTCTCATTGTTCCTGAGACTCTTCTTGTTAACCTCTGTTTCTTAACTTGATCTGTTCTGGTTCCTTGTGTTTATGGTGTGAACTTCTGTGGTAGAATACCTGTGAGGATAAGTGGTGTAGTCTCTTTTGGGTATCCTGGTGTTCACAGCTTCCCCCTACTCTTTTTTGTGATCAGTTGGATGAGTTAGGCAAAATGGGTTAAGACAGCGTACCAGTATTCTATGATATTTACAGTAGCAGCCAGAAGAGAAGAGGTGGGAGATCCTTTGTCTATATATAGTGTAAAGTGTTATCTTCTGCCCCCCTATCTACATTTTAAAAAGTATGGAAAGATAAGACTCTTAGTGGAGAGGAAAGTGTTGTTAGTTGGATCTACAAAGCTATGAGACAGCAAGAGGTCACATTCTGAGGTAAGGTAGGAATAAAGAATAGTAAATAGGAGTAGTGTGTAAAAGAATAGAGATAACCCCTACATTAGTAGATTTTTGGAAATTGCGAAGTGAACCAAGATCTGTGAAGGGTGTTAAGTTGTATTTACAAGTGTATGGAATAAGTCTTATTTACAGTGAGATTGAAGCAACAATCTTAGGGCAGATTCTATGAGATCTAGATAACAAGAATAAGGAGCATAGAATCTTGAGTGGTGTACCAATGGGACCCAAGTGAGGGACAGTAAATTATCAACACATTGTGAATGTGATAATAGGGGGAACCTATCAATCAACAGTATAACCAGCTAAGCAAAGAAGATTATGTAGAAAGAAAAGAAAATATTATTGAAATAAAAAAATGTCAGAAAAGAGAGAAAAAGATAATATGAATTTGCATGCAAAAATGAAAACAAACAAACAACAACAACCAAAAAAAACAAAACCAGAAGATGTATTGCAGGAGAGATAGATTTGGAGCAGAAGTAATAACACTAAGATGGATGGAAAAGAATCATAAGGAATTGAGAGATATAAAAATATAAAGAGTTTTTTAAAAAAAATAAAATTTGCTTAATAAACAAAAACAAGATAAAATCAAACAAACAACATCAGTAGGATAAGGGGAAAAGAAGAAAAAAGAAAGAAAGAAAATAAAGAAGAAAACAGAGAGAGAGAGAGAGAGAAAGAAAAAATAAACAAAAAAACACCAACAACAAAAGCAAGTTAAAAAAACAATCAAGCAAAAAAACATAAACAAAGAAACAAACAAAAACTCTTGTTGGTTTCTGACTGGCCAAATCAGTGTTTCTGTTCCTGCCATCTCAAGCAGGCTGAGGCGCGAGCGGTTTGACTACCTTTCCCCTTTCTAAGACAGAACTCAGTGAGACTGAGGGCTGGCCACCAGCTTTTCCCAGAAACGATTGCTGTCTCCTTCTGGTTTCAGGGCGCAAGCTGCGGAGGTGGCCAGGCGTTGCGCCCCTCCCTCAGCTTCGCCACCACAGGCTCTATGCTCAGTGGAGCCCCCGCCTCTCTTCCAGGTTCACGGTGCCTGGGCCGGGACTGCGAGGGGTCCCATACTTCCCCTCCTGGGCTCCCCGTTCTCCGGAAGCGCCCTCTCTCCTCCGGTCTCCAGACCCACCCTCCGGGGTTTGGGAAGGGTCATGCCCTTCCCTTTGCCTCTGCTGCGGACCCCAGAACCCAGGAATAGCTTTGTCTTTTCTGGGTTCTCCATTTGAGTGAGGAATCTGGCAGGGTGCGCGCCCACGCCAAATCCTCTCAGCTCTGGAAGCCCTTCCCTGTTACCGGCCGTGGGGTCTCAGTCCTCCCCAAAACCTCACACACCCCTGTTTGGGGGCACGGGCGCCCACGGGAAGGACTCCACCCCACGGCAAGGCCTCTCTTGGTCCGGCAGACTGGGTACTCACTGTTCCCCGTGGGTGCGCACAACTCCTGCGCTTCTGCTTTCTAACCCCTGACTGGGGACAGGGCGGCGCAGCGACTCCACTCTCCCGGGTGCCCTGAGACAGACCCAGGGGCACGAGCGCTCTCCACGCCCAGCACAGGTCCCTTCTGACCTCCTACCATCCGTTCCTTCAATATCTGGATAACTTCTGATGTCCTATTTTCATAAATGTTGCGATATCCGTGGTCTCCTGCTCTGTTTCTCCTCAGATCGGCCAAATTCTCCCCCAAGCACTGGAGAGGGGGATCAAGACTCCTCCTCCAAAGCCCGACTATGTTATATTTAAGTAACCCTTATGCTTCTTAATGATGGCTCCAAAGCCATTCATTCTATTATATTATTATAGAATATTGTTATAACTGTTTTTTCTATTTTATTATTAACAATTCCTTTTATTATTATTATAATCTCTTATTGTACCTAATTTATAAATTAAATTTAGTATAGGTATGTATGTATAGGAAAAAACATAGTATATATAATTTCAGGACTATCTGTAGCTTCAGGCATCCACTGGGAGTCTTGGAATATCCCCTGCAAATAAGGGGAAACTACTGAATGTACATTCTTATGACACATAAGAAATAATAGGGTATTGATAAAAACATGTGAGCTTTTTTTAGTATGTTAAGGAATATGTTAAATATATCAGTTCATAGCATGTGTTAAAAAGCAACAAAAATTTCAAGAGATATATTTAAGATTATGCTTGAACAAATGAAATTTTGCTGGTTTCAAGCAATTAAACTTTGACCTTTATAGAAAGTTTCCATTTCAAAATACAAACTTGGAGCTCCTGAAACTTTTCAAAACTCTTGGTAAAACTTTGGTTTCTTAGAGCAAAATCTTAGTTGTATATACAGCACTTATACGAAGGGTTTTGTTCAACTTAATAGAAAACCAGAGCAGAATGTATATAAATAAGGTAAAATTTCAGCTTAACCTGACTTTGATTTGATGAAATCAGACAAGTTTTCAATTCCAATTCAGTGTGTATTTGGATTTGGATTTTCAGTTCACTAAGCCAGATAGTGAATCAATACAAATTATCAGTAATTTGTCACATTTGATAAATGACTTAATGCCAGTGAGCAGCCACTAATCTTGATGTCATCTTCCTCTGCCTGGGACAGTGCATTTTCTTAGTGTTCTAAGAAGCTTTAAAAAGACTGTTCAATAAAAGTCATGTACTTAAGACCATAACCCAAAGTTTGTCTAGTTAAATGAGATTAAGCTTAACATAGTAATGCAAATTAATATGTCTCATTTTATGATATTATAATTTAGGGTTAATGATAATGTTGAGCTACTAGGAAACATGTAACCAGCAAGAAAAAATGCATTATTATTGCATTTCTTTCCATAATGTGTTTACCAAGTGCTACTATTTTATTTTCCTTTCAGTTTACTTATTTTTTAACATTTCATCCATAACTGTTTGAATTATTTAGTTTAGTCACTTAACACAGATGATTAATGAGATAATAAACAAAAAGGTCACTCTTTTATCACTATATAGATTGGCTGGTTTCTAAATCAGAAAATCTCCATCTTAACATAACAACCTCTCCCCATTAACCCTGTCATCAATATTTAGAGGAGAGCATAAAGGGAAATCACATGAATCACTGACTCATCTGGGGATGCTTAAAAAAACAGTGCCTGAAGCCCAGTTTACACGATGATGAATGAAGTATGCAATCCTGTGGAAAACAGATTGAAAAATTTGAAAGAAAGTCAAGAAAGAGAAAATATAATGTGATGTTTTAACCAGCTGGCTACTGCTTCCCTATAAGCCCATCTATTTTCTCATTCAAGTGTCATGTCTCCAGAGATGTACAGTGAAGATTCTATTGAGTCTCTAGATGGACCTAGATACACTTCTCATTTGTTCAGTAACCCCTAAGAGATATTACTTCCTTGGCATTGCTGCATTCCATTGCATAGCCCTCCCAGGCTCTGCTGAAGCAGCCAGAGCTTCTGTGTGCAGCATGGTGGGGAGAGAACAGAGCAGTCTCTTGTCAGCTGGAACCTTCTGTGAGGGCTTGCCTTTTGGTGATGGCTGCAGCAACAGGGAAGCAGCTGTGGTTTTTGACTACCAGAATAGCATGAGAAAACAGAAGGATTGTTTTGGCTAAGGCCTCTCAGGATGACAGGTAAACATATCTAGAATAAAAAATCAACTGAGGTGTGGCAGATACCGGCCAGCAGTATCCATTGCCCCTACAGATGCTCGAGATATGAGAGAAATACACACAGACTACCGAGTCCTGTGGAGGAATAGAAACGGCATGGCCATACTCTCTAGTGGAGAGCACCCCTAGCCGCCGTCTGAGTAGGCTTTTTATTAGGTAGTATTGGGTAGGGATACGGATACAGTTTGTGGATTATAGTCTGGCAAGGAAGATCAAATAAAATAGGTAACTCTCAAAGGGCTGAAAGGGCTCACACTGAGTTTGGGATTTTATCATCTAAGAGCTACAGGGCTAGTTTCGTTTCCTGCCTGTGCCTTCGTATTCAAGAGCATCCTCAGCAAGCAGGTCTCACAGGATCTTGAATATCCTATGCCCCAGGTCTAATTACCCCAGGGGCCAACTTGGGTCTGGAAAGCACCACCCCTGTTATTTCCACAGGCCTGAGTCGGGCAGAGGAGACAAAGGCAGCCAGGAGACTTGGATTTCTCACAGCTAGAACAAGGACTCAGGCTTTGACAAAGCCAAGGGGGCAGGGGTCGGCGTTGATCACCCCCTCATTTCCACAGCCCCCTGAGTCTCTTCCCTGGGGCCTCCATGTGATTGTGCCTGTCTTAGGTGATTCTCCCCTTGGGGAATCTTACCCATCATTGGCTAACTGATCAAACATTGGGGGCCAGACAAGGAGCAGAAGCAGCGCTCCTGCCAGGGAGATAAGCTTGTCTCCTTAGTGGCTTCCAGTCTGGAGGTCTCTCACTCAGCCTTAGCCATGGGGGGTTACAGCTTCCTGAGACCAGGCAGGACAAACCCCAACACTGAGGCCCTGACCACACAGCTAAGTTGGTTAGAGCCTTGTCCCCATATGCCATGGTGGGTTGATCCCCTGTTAAAGCACATACAATAATCAACCAATAAGTGCATAAATCAGTGAAACAACGAATCTCCCCCACTCCCTCCTTGCTCTAGTCCTCTCTTTCTCTAAAAAAAAAGGAAAGAGAGAGAGAAAAATCAAAAGAAAATAAACTGAGTCTAGCACGATGATAAAACTCAATCCACAACCAATTTAAGCAAACAGTTCAATCCATATCATTTTCACAATTGAAAGACACAATTCAGTATAACTACTTTTTAAAAGAAAAGTAAGTGTAGGAAAGGCATTAGTGAATGTTTAGGAGAGGAGGAGACATAAAGTGAACACAAGACATCTTGAGTTTGTGCTAAGAACAAAAATATTTTAAATTATATTTTGGATGCTGAAAGTTTTCTTCCTTTTTTTGCAAATGGGGGTGGGGGGTGGTAGGCAGGTTGAGGAATATATCCACAGAAAACTAATCAACTTATCCACCAACCTCAGGTTAATGGTAGACTTTGACTCATAATACTTCCTTATGCATTTCTTTTTTTTTAAATTTTTGACTCTTTCAATAACCGTCCTTTTATTTCCATACAGACACACAAATTTTACTTATAATGACATCTGGTTACTTGTAACCACTGACTCTTTAGGACCTCTAGCTTTCTCTTTAAGTATTTCATTAATCGATATTGACCTGATACTTAAAGACATAGAAATTGTATTTGTCCCACAGATATGGCTATAGAAATGTGTAAGTATTCTTAAGAAAGACTACTTACATAAGAAACAGAACAATGGCTTTTTATTCTGTTTTTTTAAAATATTTTTTATAATCATTCAAGTACAGTTGTCTCCATTCCCCCCCCCACACTCCCACAACCCCAGCCATGCCTACTCCCAACCCTTGATCATACCCCTCTTTGGTTTTGTCCATGTGTCCTTTGTATATGTTCCTAAAAACCCTTCCAAATTCCTCCCCATTATCCCTTTCCTCCTCCCCACTGGTTACTGTCAGCTTGTTCTTAATTTAAATGTCTCTGGTCATCTTTTGCTTGCTTGTTTGTTTTGTTAATTAGAATCCTCTTATAGGTGAGATCATATGGTATTTATCTTTCAACGCCAGGCTTCTTTCACTTAGCATAATGTTCTCCAGTTCCACCCATGCTGTGGCAAAGGGTAGGAACTCCTTCTTTCTTTCTGCTGAATAGAATTCCATTGTGTAAATGTAGCATAGTTTTTTGACCCATTCATTTCCTGATGGTCACTAAAGTTTCTTCCAGCCCTTGGCTATTGTAAGTTGTGCTGCTATGACCATTGGGATGCATAGGTTCTTTTGGATTGATGTTTCAGGGTCCTTAGGGTATAATCCCAGCAGTGGAATTGCTGGGTCAAAGGCAGTTCCATTTTTAGCTTTCTGAGGAAATTCCATACTGTATTCCACAGTGACTGCACCAGTCTGCATTCCCACCAACAGTGCATTAGGGTTCCCTTTCTCCACATCCTCTTCAACACTTGTCTTTGATTTGTTTATGATGGTCATTCTGACCAGTGTGAGGTGATATCTCATTGTGGTTTTATTTTGCATCTCTCTGATGACTAGTGATGCTGAGCATCTTTTCATATGTCTCTGGACCCTTTGTATGTCTTCTTTAGAGAAATGTCTGTTGACGTCCTTTGCCCATGTTTTAATTGGGTTGTTTTTCTTCCTGGAGTGGAGTCATGTGAGTTCTTTATATATTTCAGAGATCAAACCCTTCCTTGTCTGAAGTGTCATTGGCAAATATGTTATCCCATGTACTTGGTTCTCTTTCATTTTAATGCTGTTTTCTTTAGCCAAGCAGAAGCTTTTAGTTTTAATGTGATCCCATGTGTTTATTCTTTACTTTATGTCCCTTGCTCTAAGGGGCATATCAGTGAAAATATTGCTGTGTGGAATATCTGAGATTTTTTTGCCTATGTTCTCCTCTAGGACTTACATGGTGTCACTACTTACATTTAAGTCTTTTATCCACCTTCAATGTATTTTTGTGTATATGTTGGTGATCAAGTTTCATTTTCTTGCATGTATCTGTCCAGTTCTCCCAACACCATTTGTTGAAGAGGCTATTTTTACTCCATTTTATGCTGCTGCCCCCTTGTCAAATATTAAATGACCATAGAGACTTGGGTTGATTTCCAGGCTCTCTATTCTGTTCCATTGGTCTATGTGTCTGTCCTTATGCCAGCACCAGGCTGTTTTCATTATAGTGGCCTGGTAATACAGTTTGATATCAGATATTGTGATCCCTCCTGCTTTGTTCTTCTTTCCCAAAATTGCTGCAGCTATTTGGGGCTGTTTATGGTTCCATACAAATTGCTGAAATGTTTGTTTTATGTCTGTAAAATATGTCACTGGTACTTCAATATGGATTGCACTGAATCTATAAATTTCTTTGGGTAGTATGGGCATTTTGATGATATTAATTCTTTCAATCCATGAACATGGTACATGCTTCCATTTGTTTGTGTCTTCTTTATTTTCTTTCTTCAGTGTTTTATAGTCTTCTGTGTACAGGTCTTTTACCTCTTTGGTTAGGTGTATTCCTAGGTACTTTATTTTTCTTCTTGCTATAGCAAATGAGACTTTTTTCCTGATTTCTGTTTCTGATATTTCATTGTTGGTGTACAAAAATGGCTTTGATATGTGAATATTAACTTTGTATACAACTGTTTTGCCAAATTCCCCCTTTTTATTTTTTTAAATCATTTTTTAAAGGTAGAGATTCAATTTCACTTTGTTTTTCTAGAGACAGCCACTTTTTTCTTTTTTTTTAAGATTTTATTTATTTATTTTAGAGAGGGAAGAGAGGGAGAAAGAGAGAGAGAGAAAAACATCAATGTGCGGTTGCTGGGGGCCGTGGCCTGCAACCCAGGCATGTGACCTGACTGGGGACCGAACCTGCGATGCTTTGGTTCACAGTCCACACTCAATGCACTGAGCTATGCCAGCCAGGAACCAAATTCCCTTTTTAGTTTGAATAGTTTTTTGGTGGAGCCTATATGATTTTCTGTGTACACTATCATGTCATTTGCAAACAATGATAGTTTTGCTTCCTCCTTTCCAATTTGAATGCCTTTTTTTCCTGTTTTTTGTCTTATCACTGTGGTTATGACTTCCAATATTATGTCAAATAGAAGTGGTGAAAGCAGACATCCTTGTCTTGTTCCTGATCTTAGTGGGATAGCTTTTAGTTTGCCTATTGAGTATGATATTGGCTGTAGATTTCTTATATATGGCCTTTATTATGTTGAGATATGCTCCCTCTATTCCCACTTTGCTGAGTGTTTTTTATCATAAATGGTCCTGTACCTTATCAAATACTTTTTCTGCATCTATTGATATGATCATGTGATTTTTATCTTTGCTTTTGTTTATGTGATGTGTTACATTTATTGATTGCAAATAGTGTACCATCCTTGCATCACTGACATGAATCTCAATTGCTCATGGTGTATGATCTTTTGAATGTATTGCTGGATGTGGTTTGCCAATATTTTTTTGAGGATTTTAGCATCTAAGTCCATCAGCAATATTGGCCTGTAGTGTTCTTTTTTTGTTGTTTTATTATCTGTCTTTGGGATTAAAATGATGCTGGCTTCTTAAAAAGACTTTGGGAGACTTCCTTCTTCCTGGAATAGTCTGTGAAGCATAGGAGTTACCTATTCCTTAAGTGTTTTATGCAATTCTCCTGTGAAACCATCTGGTCCAGGGCTTTTGTGTGTTGAGAGTTTTTTGGTTAGTGCTTCAATTTCATGAGCTGTAATCTATCTGTTCAGGTTTTCTGCTTCTTCTTGATTCTATTTTAGGATTATATGTTTCTAGGAATTTGTCCATTTCACCTAGGTTTTCAAATTTCTAGGCATATAGTTCTTCATAGTAATTTCTTACAATCCTTTGTATTTCTGTAGTATCAGTTGTAATCTCTCTTCTTTCATTTATGATTTTATTTATTTGGGTCCTCTGTTTTTTTCTTGATGAGTCTGCTTAAAGGCTTATTGATTTTGTTTATCTTTTCAAAGAACCAGCTCCTGGATTTATTGAGCCTTTGGATTGTTGTTTTTGATTTTATGTCATTTGATTTTCGACTGATCTTGAAAATTTCCTCCCTTCTACTTATGCTAGGCTTTATTTGTCATTGTTCCTCCAGTTCTTGTACATGTAGGGTTAAGTTGTTTATTTGAAATGTTTCTATGTTTTTTAGGTAGTCCTGTGTCACTACAAACTTTCCTTTGAGGACTGCCTTCTCTGTGTCCCTTAAGTTTTGGATTGTTGTGAGTTCATTTTCAATTATTTCCAGAAACACTTGATTTCTTCCTTGATCTCATTATTAATCAATTCATTCTTTAATAGTATTCTATTCAATCTGCATGAATTTGAGTGTTTTGAGTTGTTTCCCTGAGGTTTTTCTAGTTTCAGGACCTCATGGTCCAAGAAAATGTTTGATATGATTTAAATTTTCTTGAATTTGTTGAGGCTTGTTTTATGTC
This sequence comes from Tonatia bakeri, assembly GCA_004024845.1. Taxonomy (NCBI): domain Eukaryota; kingdom Metazoa; phylum Chordata; class Mammalia; order Chiroptera; family Phyllostomidae; genus Tonatia; species Tonatia bakeri. Next base: position 4,750 of record PVIA01017013.1, on the reverse strand, counting down.
CCATCATATAGTCTATGAAAATGCTCCAAGTGCATTTGAAAAGAATGTATATTTTGCCTCTTTTGGACGCAAGGTCATATATATGTGTATGTACATATATACATATGTGTGTGTGTGTGTATGTATAGACATATATATATATATACAAACACACATATTAAGTCCTTCTGATCTAGCATATTGTTCAATGTCACAATATACTGGTTGATATTTTGTTTGGCAGAGATACCTATTTACAACAGTGGGGTGTTAAAATCCCCTAGTATAAGTGTGTTGCTGTCTACATCTTTCTTGAAGTCCTCCAAGATTTGTCTTATATATCTGGGTGCTCCTATGTTGGGTGCACATATGTTTATAATGTTTATGTCTTCTTGATTCATTCTTCCCTTAAGTATTATGAAGTGTCCTAGTTTCTCCTTCTTTTTATGGCCTTTGTTTTGAAGTCTATTTTTTCTGATATAAGTATTGCTCCTGTGGCTTTATTTTCCTGTCCATTTGCTAAGAATATTTTTTCAAACCTTCACTTTCAGTTTGTGTAGGTCTTTTGTTCTGAGGTGGGTTCCTTAGGCAGCATACGTGTAGGTCATGCTTTCTTTTCCATTCAACCACCCTTTGTCTTTTGATTGGAGCACTTAATTCACTTACATTTAAAGTTATTATTGATAGGTCCTTATTCATCACCATTTTGTTCCCTTTGTACCTGTGTTCCTCTCTCCACCACTCTTTTTCTTCCTTTTCTTTTTTTTTATTTTATTTTAATCATTGTTCAAGTACAGTTTTCTCCCTTTTACTCCCAATAATTTCTCTTCCTTTTCTTAAAGCAGTCCCTTTAGCATCTCTTGCAGAGCTGGTTTGGAGGAGATGTATTCTTTGAGGCTTCTTTTGCCTGGGAAGCTCCTTATTTGACCATCTATTTTAATTGAGAGCCTTGTTGGGTAGAGTAGCCTTGGTTGCAGGCCTTTGGTTTTCATTACTTGGAATATTCTTTGCCAATCCCTTCTGGCTTATAGCGTTTCCATTGAGAAGTTAGCTGCTAGTCTTATTAGGGCTCCCTTCTATGTTACCTCCTGTTTCTTCCTTGCTGCTTTTAAGATTCTCTTTTTCTTGGAATTTTGTCATTTTAATTATGATGTGTCTTGAAGTGGGCCTCTTTGGGTTCCTCTTGATGGGTACCCTCTGTGTTTCCTGGATTTGTGAGACTTTTTCTCTCATCAAATTAGGGAAGTTTTCTATCATTACTTTTGCAAAAAAGTTTTCTATCCCTTGCTCTTCTTCTTCTCCTTCTGGTATCTATATTATACAGACATTATTACGTTTCGTGTTGTCCCACAGTTCTCTTAACCCCTCTTTGACCCCTCTTTGTTCTTTCTGAGTCTCTTTTCCTTTTCTTGCTCTATCTGTTTTTTTTTTTTCTACCTTGTCTTCCTGGTTGCTGATTTAATAGTCCTCTGCTTCATCTAGCCTGCTTTTGATTCATATAGACTATAGAACCAGCTTGCTATTTCTTACAAAAAAAGCCTGCTGAGCTTTGGTCAAAACTATAATTAATTTGTGAATAATTGACAGAAATCACAATACTGAACCTTCTAAATTATGTTCATCATGTACCATTCTTAAGTCTCCAATGTTGACAGTTTTGGGAGGTTTCAGTGCACATGTTTTAGTAATCTTCTTCAAATGTATCCTAAGTATTTCATTAAATGATGGGATTATACATGTTTACTTCAATTTCCTCTTAATCATTATTGTAATACAGAAATAGAATTTATTTTTATGAAAACATTATAATCTGTAACCTTACAAAACTCACTTATTAGTTATGTTAACTTTTTGTAGATTACTTAGATTTTATGTATAGATAATTATATTTCTTTTGATAAATACAATTTTAGTTTAGTTTATTTTGTCTGTATGCTTTTTATTTCCTTTTTAATACCATTGTACACTTCACTATAATGATGAAGAGAAATGGTGAGGACAAACTTCCTTTCCTTATTCCTGATTTTAGATAGAGAACATTTGGTCCAGCTTTTTTTTGCTATGTGTGGATGTTTCATCTTCTTTACCAAGTGTATCATTGGAATGATATAATATATGAGTGGAGGACTCTTCTTTAAGCAAACTTTGGTAATCTAGATGATCTGTAGATATTTTCATGTTATTTTAACTGTTTCAAGTAGATGGGAATCTTTAGAATTACCTAAACACTTTTAGTTGGTTAATTTGAACCATTATAGATTCCTGGCAACAAGGCAGTTCAAATTTAATTAAGGAAATGTTAGATGCAGGTATTCATACTCACAATTTTTTTTTAGATTTTATTGGTTCATTTTTTTGGAGAGAGGGAAAAGCAGGGACAAAGGGAGGGAGGAAAATATCAATTGATCAGTTGCCTCTCACATTCCTCCAACTGAGGAACAGGCCTCCAACCCAGACAGGGGTCCTGATGGGGAATGGAAGCAGTGATTTTTTGGTTTTCTGGCCAGTGCTCAATCCCCTGAGCCATACCAGCCAGGGCACAGATTTCTTATCTAACACTTTAATGTGACCTATGAGAAAATCTGATTGACCCTAGAGGTTAATTGTAGACTACACATGACTGAATAACATCATGCCTCCAAGAGTGTCAGTTGATGCAAGCTGTTCAAAAAGCTGGAGAGTTTATTCTGTGATTAATATGGTTAATGCCTTCTTTTGAACATGTATCTCAAAAAAAAGAAAGAAAAGTAAGAAAGCCAATGTCATTTTGCATTTCTGTGGGACAGATTCCAATATGCATTTATTGTTCTCTCACTGGGATAATCAAATTGTATTTATTATTAATTATATTGATAAAATAATGATGTTGTCTCAATCTGAAGATCAATCTAAGACCAAGTTAGAGATATTTAGGGAACACTTGATAACCAAATCAGGCTGACTAACCTAACTAAAGTGTGGGGCCCAGAACAAATAGTAAAATACTTAGGAATAAATTAGATAGAAGTAATAAGAAAAACCTGACTTTATTTTACAGTGGGTAATGTTGAGTAAAAATGTTGGGTAAATTAGTGAGTTACTAATGTCATCCTGGTTAAAGCAGGTTTGAGTTTCTCAGTAGTTATGGTTAGCTTTGGCTCATGAGTGACTTTGCGTTTCTCTTGCAGCTGGTGGATGGAGGCCTTTTCTCAGTGTTCGGTTCTTCTCTCAGTTTTCAGCCTCTCCTGTGCCCCTGTGCTTCAGAGCGGCCTATCTGTATCCTCTGGCCCCTTCTCCAGTAGCCATCTATTTCTTTTTCCTGGCATCTGACAGCTTGGTGGTGGACACAGTGAGATCTCGGTTTTCTTGCCCAGCTTCTTTGTTAGGCAGCTTCTGCATTTGTTTCTAGGTCTCAAAGGTGCAGCCTCCTCAGTGAACATGGCTCTTCTCCACATGATACTTCTCCAAGTTTGTTTTTATCATAAAATATATGATAAAGTCTTAATTACCAGAGGAACTGAATAGAAAATAGAGCAATACACTGAAGTACAAACAGAATTTTATATGTGACAAATGCGGCCTCTCAAATCACTGGTGAACAGATAGAACTCTTAACAGTGTTGTAACAACCAAGAAGACACTATTATATTTATATATTACACAATGTATTGTGAATAAGTCCATATAGATCATATATATAAATGTAACAATATGTAACCTTATAAGTGCTAGAGAAAAAATGAATTCCTGATTCACATTCTAGTGCTAAGACTGTGGTCACTAACTGCTAGTAGAGAGATCAATTGAATTGGGTGTACACAAGAGTTTGTTTGGGAGGTAGGGTTTAAGGTGGTATTGCTTATTTGTTATGTTTTTGTTCTTGTCTGTAGAACATATACTCCCATTTGGATGCATTCCTATACCTCCCTCTTGCTTTTTAGTTAACCTGCCTCATCTACTTTCTCGCAGGGTCCCTGATTCACAAAATACTCATGTGAAAGGAAGATCTAAAATTCTCTTTGGTCAGAAAGAACCTGGAGTTAGAGAGAAGTAGCATTGAACCATTATTTCTTAGTTACTGTGCTATTTTGTAACATAATTCAGGGAAAGAAGAGGTAAATACTCATTTATCAGTTTATTCAATCTGAAGAAATAATATCAGTAATATTAGTAGTTTAAATAAAGCTTCTATTAGGAAAAAAAGATTTCATAAAATAATTTATTTCTTAATAAGTAAGAAGGGGTGTACTTAATTTTAGACATTGGTTGGGTAAACGGACATATGCTGGAGTACAGTACCTGACCACTCCCAGACTCACCATCCATGCCATCCCCTTTCTGCTTGTACACACCTCTCACAGGAGGAAAGCCAGTAGACACTGGAGAAGAGGCAAAGAAAGTGGCATCAACTACGAATGTGGAATTTGCCAGACACAAGAAGGAAGTAATGGACCAGGAGTTAATTAAGGCAGAGTAATGCAAGAGTGCCATTTCATAGGATTTACCATATTTTTTGGACTATAAGATGCACCCCCCCAAATTTGGGAAGAATGATGGTTGTTAATGCTTTTGTTGAGTTCTGTTTACATTTACAAATATCCAAAATTAGAGTTATGCAGAAACAATGCATTACTCGCAAGTGTGACCTGAATTCATGTGTTTGTTTGAAAACTCTAAGTCAATATATTCTATTGTAAATTTGTTTGTGTGCAAAACTAATGTTGTGAGCAGAGAACCAGATCTTAAAGGTTACTTTAAAATGTTTCATCACATAGGACTCTTTGGTAGAAAG
>PVIA01017012.1:0-16947 GCA_004024845.1 Tonatia bakeri | reverse complement strand
CTCAGGGGATGCCACCTCTGTGCAGCCACACCCTCTGCACAAAGGACCGTGGGGACTCTTCCAGGCGACTCCAGGGCCTGGCCTTGGGTCCCTAGGCCCTGGGGAGTAAGCAGCCTCCTCCCCTGGCCAGCCCTTGGTCTGATCAACGCCGTGCCTGTCTTTTGGCTTTGCCTCTCTCCCGCACAAGGGAGTGGGCTGCATCTTCTCCCCCCCACACCCCCACCACACCCCGTTCCCTGCAGCACTCAGCACGTGGCCTGCCAGTGAGCAAACGCCTCGTGGGAAGGGATGAATGCACAGAGCCCCAGGTCTCCAGGCTCCCAGGCTCCGCTCCCTCCTAATGTTGCTGCCTCCAGGAAGCAGCACGTGGGAGGTTTGGTGCTGGCACGTGGATGGTGGTGCTGGCCTCGGGGTCCTGCATGCAGTGACTGGGCCACCCCATTTTTGTCGAGCAGGTCTGCGTGGTGCCGGGCTCCGTGCTGGACGGAAGAGGCACATGGGTGAGTACGAGGCCCCATTCTCGTCCCCTCGGGGCTAACAGCCCAGCAGGGGGTGGACACCTGGGACGACGGACAGCTGTGACGATGACTACACCGATCCTGTCTTCCACTATTATACGGTGAACGCCCCATTGTTTCAGCAGCCCAGCCCATCGGAAAAGTCTGTGGCTCTACCCTCCACATGTGCCTAGGACCCGGGTCTGTCTCGGTACCTCCATGGCCCCCATCATCTGGGTCAACATTGTCAGTCACCTTGACTGCTGCAATAACAACCAGCCGTCTGACCACCCACCCAGCAAAGTGCCACACAGCCGCCGGGGTGGTCTTTTCACCAGGGGCCCTGCTCACAAGCCTCACGTGACTCCCACCCGCCTAGAACAGAGCAGGATGCCCTAATCACAGCCCACCAGGGCCCACTGTGACTTGGCCCTTGCTTGTCTCCCTGTGCTGTCCTCCCTCCCTCCCTGCTGCAGCCCCACCCTGCTCCTTGCCAAACCATCAACATATCAGGTACACGCCGCTTCAGGGCCTTTGCGCTTGCTGTTCCCACCGCCGCAATGCTTTTCCTTCACTCTGCCTCATGGCTGCTCCGTTACCGCCTTCAGGTCTTTGCTCAAATGTTACCTCTTCCTCCTGGGGCCTTCCCTGACCACGCCCCTCTCTGCAGCGTTTTTCTTCACAGTACTTCTCGACCTTGCCTGAGATGCTTCTGTCTTCATCTAACCCCTCCCTGCCTATGAGCTGCAAGGGAGCGGGGGCTCGATTCTGTTCATCGCTGTGTGCCCTGCTCCCAGAGCAGAACTCAGCACTCGTTGTTTTAGTTGAATGAATGCTAAGATCCTCGTTCCTTCCCCTACAGCTCCAAGGGGCTGTGCGCACCTGTGGCCAGGCCGACTCCTGCTGTCTCGTTCCTCCCCATGCCTTCTTTTTCTCGTTGTACCTCAGGGACATTGGACTTCACAGTTTTCAATTCCCACAATGAATATGGCAGAGCATAACGCAGGTGGGTTACTGAACACTGAAAGTCCTTGTTGCTCCCTAGCTTTCCCACACATCCTTCATTCTGCCTGGGCCGCCCACCTCCTGACCTGGCCAGCTCCTAGATGGCCCCTTCGCACCTCAGCTCAGCTCTCACCTCCTCCTGGAAGCCTTCCCAGAGTGCCTCCGGAGAAGCGGATACCCTTCTGTAGCATCATGGGCCATCTCTATCCTTGAGCAGTTTACTTTGGGGGACATTCTCTCTGCCCCACTGACAGTGAGCCCCTGGAAGAAAGGACTGGGTGTGCCGTGATTGCCATAGAGGCCTGAGGCTGTCCCTGGATCTGAGTACCTGGACCCCAGCCTGAAACCTGCTCCTCTCTCTCTCCTGCCTGTCTGAACATTGGAGGGTCCTCGGTCTGCCCACTGGAGGCTGAGCCCCAGCCCTGTGCCAGGCAACACCACAGACCCCAGTTCACCTCAGCCTCCAGCAGCCTGGGGTGCTGGCCTTGCTGCTTCTAGTTAATGGCTGGGGAACTGAGGCAGAGATGAAGTCACTCACCCCAGGTCACTCAGCGGGGCAGGCAGGGCAGGGCAGAGCTAGAGTCCTGATCTATGGCCTTCCAGGGGGCCACTTGGGCCTAGAGTACCATCCCCTGCTCTGAGCTGCTGTAGCCATGTGTCCCCAGTGTTGGGGCGTGGGTGAATGTCCCTTACACACACACACACGTGTGTGTGTGTACACAGACTCACGGAGCAACCACGGTACACCCCCCCATCTATGGCACGGATTCATAGATGCACACTCCTACTTCAATAAACACTTGTGAACACTTTGCACACACACACATGCGTGAGCCCAAACACGCGCATGTTCAGCTCCAAACTCTGAGCCTGGCAGCTAAGGGTCCCCTGCTCAATGCAGTGTGGGACTCTGGGCCCACCTTCCATACTGTACAGCCCAGGTGGGGGACCTGGGTATGGAGAAGGCAGTACGTCCAGTCCCGCAGAGTAAAAAGTAGGGTGCTCAGCGGCAAATCAGGCCTCTCCTCTGCTTGTCCCTGCCCCAGAATCCACCAGCCCCACCTGAGCCCAGGCCTCCCAGCACCTGGAACCTGCAGCTCCCCCACTGCCCCTGGGCTGCCCATGCCCCTGGCCTAGCTCCGCTCCACCCTGCCCTGCCCCAGCCCCAGCTCTGGGGGCCCTCGCCTTCTGCTCACAGGGTCACTCTCTGGCCCATGAGGCCCTGCAGACCTGGCTTCACAGCAGGGTGGACAGCTCAGCTTCCAGGGAGCCAGGCCCAGCTCTCAGCGTGGACACTGTCACTGGGTCATTCATAGATCCTGGTGTCCTCCCCTGGGGGCCCCCACTTACCTTTGGGAGTGGCAAGTGAATGCTGGGCCCGCACGCAGACCTCACAGCTTTTGTTTTTCCAGGCCAAGGTCTCCCCACCCCCGCCTGGCCAGCTGGGGCTGGATCAATGGCCCAGAGCCATGGCTCGGCTGTCTGGCCCTTGTCCTCTGCGGCCTGTGGCCCCAGGCTCCATGGGCCGGCTGGTCCGTTCAGGACCTGCTCTGTGCCGGCGCTCAGGTAAACAGTCCAGAGGCTGGAGGCAGGCAGTGCCCGCCCCACCCCGCCGTACCCTGCCCCGCCCCGCCCCTCGGGCACCCTGGAGGAGATCTGAGCTGTCCCCCGAGGCCCGTTGCCTGGTGACATTCCTGCCTGGTTACAGCCCCTGGTCCCCTAGAGCATGAGGTGGGGGTGGCAAGGCCTGGGGGCTAAGCCGAGGGGCCTGAATGGTGCACTCAGGGGCTCACGCGGGTCTCCTAACCCGGGCAGGTGAGACCAGAGGAGCCAGTGGCCCGAGAGAGAGGAGGAGGCGGGCCCATGTGGTCTCCGCACAGGAGAGAAGTGAGTGGAGTAGGGGGTGGGATTTGATGCTATTTTCTGTTCAGCTGGCAATTATTTGAATTTCTAGCTGATTCTATAGAGCTGTGCTGCCCATTTCGGGGGCACTGACCCCACGGGGCTCTCGAGCAGCTGGGACGCAGCCCGTCTGGACAGAGACGTGCCGCGCGGTTCATACACACACCAGGTGCGAAGACCAGTGTGAACGGGGAATGCAGAGTACCTCGGAAAGAGTGCTTTGGCATTGATTACATGTTGGCTCTACTGGGTTAAATAAAACATACCATTAAACTTCATTCCACCTGCTTGGTTTCCTGTTCTTCAGTGTGACTACTGGAACACTGAATTCACCGGAGTGGCAACAAGCAGAACACTGAGACTCACAAATGTGAATTGCATGCGAGCGGGCAAGGCTGCCGAGAGGGCAGAAGCGGTGGGTCTGACCCCACGTGCTCCAGAGCTCGTGTTGGGCACCAGGGTTTTCTGAGTGTGTGCAAGCTGATCAGTGTTCCAGTGAGAAAGCTGCACCCCTGAGACCCGGTGTGCTGTGACACATGGGTCCTAGCATGTGTGTGCATGTGTCAGGTGTGTGTGCGTGCCCAGTGTGTGCATGGAGTTTCGGGTGAAGGTGAGGAAGGCCTCCTGTGCAACACCTACCATGTGGCACCTCACAGTGTCACACACATACGTGTGCGTGCTCCTGTCTGTGCCCTGTAAGGAGCCTGCTGAGTGCAAACGTCGGGGGCCCACGGGGCCCACGTGTGTCCCGAGGTGTGTCCATCAGAAGTGACAGTCCTGCACAGAGGCGTCCGGGCCTGAGCTCTGTGCAGCAGGACAGTCTGAAAAGTGGACCTTGCACAATCAATGTCCTTTGCACTTGTCACCACCCAGTCATCGATCGACTGATCGATCTATCGGCCACAACCAGGGAAGGGGCTGATGTGGGGTGGAAGCAAAATGAGGAGGGGGCACTTGAAAACATGGGCATGGGGACCACCTCCCCAGGAACTCGGAGAGCCGTGGGCAGGAGGCAGCCAGCCCCTGAGGGAAGAGGATTCCTCCTGTCAGCAGGGCGACCATGTGGCCTGGGTACCGTGTCACCACAGCAGAGGGACCTGTTCCCACACAGACAGGGGACGAGGACCTCCCCGTTCTCTGGGAGCCTGTACTCCACACTAACGCTGGGCCCCCTCGGTCTCCAGACAGGCCCTGAAGGTTTGGCCGGTGAGGCTGGGAGGCCAGGCCTTAGTGTGGCCACCACATGCAGGTGACAAGGATCCTGCCGGGGGTTGGAGAGTGAGAGGCTGTGGCCGGAATCTCCGTCCCTCCTCCTGTTGGAGACCTGGCAAGCCCTGCCACCTCCCGGAGCTGCCCTCGCGTCGCTGTGGACGAGGACAATGAAGCTGGGCTGTCGAAGGCCCCGCGCACGGGGAGTCCCTACAGAAGGTGAGCTGCCCTTCTCTACTCAGGGGAGGGGGCAGGCAGCCGTGTCCTCCCCACACTCCACAGCGGCCTCGTGAGAACGGGCACCAGGTCCCAGCTGGTGCTGCGAGGACCGCTCACTACGGCCGGGCGCCACGCCCTGCCCTCAACGGGCTGTTTCCTTCACTTCTCGCAGCAGCCCTTGCATCGGGGCCGTTTTTAGCCCCAGTGTGCCGAGGCCCGACCCCCGTGAAGTGAGTGTGCACTCACAGCTCCGGTCTCTGAATCACGCAAACCTGCGGGAAGTGCCAACAGTATGTCAGGCCTGGCCACCCAACACCCCACTTCCTAAGACACCCTAAAGACGAACTGACATGCAGAGGGAGGCCTGACCTCAGCCCCGAGGGTACAAAAAGGGTGCTTCTGATGTGTCCCCCAAGCTCTTGTGTGGCTGTCCTAACCCCGTCCCTCTGGCTGGGACCTTGTTTGGAAATGGGGTTGCCGCAGGTGCAGTGAGTTACCATGAGGCCACACTGGAACAGGGTGGGCCCCCAAACCAGTGACCGACGCCCCGATAAAAGGGAAACTCAGAGACTGACATGCACACAGGGAGAAGGCCCCGTGAAGGGGGAGGCAGAGATCGGGGTGAGGCTCCTACCAGCCCAGGAATCCCAACGATGGCCAGCAAACCCCCAGCCGGTGGGAAGAGGCATGGAACAGACTCTCCCTCACAACGCTCAGAAAGGGTCAACGCTGCCAACACCTTGATCTTGGACTTCTTGCCTCCAGAACTGTAAGACAATGAACTTCTGCGGCCGAAGCCCCTCTGCCTGTGGTGCTTCCTCGCCCAGCGAACTAACACAGTGCCGACTGTGCCTTCGGGTGGGTGCTGTGCCATGGCCTGTGCCCGCCCCGCTTCCTCCCGGGCCGCACACAGCAGGTGCGCGGCCCGTCCGCCGAAGAGGCTGAAGCATCACTGCAGCTGCATTTTCATCAGCCCTCAGCCAGGGCCACGCTTTCCACTCCCTCCTCACCCCCAGACTGGGAGCCCCATGAAGACAAAGCCCCACCGTTCTTGTCCCCTGCTGGGAGCCAGCCTCGACCAGCGCCCGGCACACGGGGCGAGCACTGGCTGAGTGTGCCAACAACAGCCACAGCCGACTCCTTCGAAGGTCATGCAGGAAGGCTTTCGAGCTCTGGGGCCACGCTGGGCTCTTCACGGTGGTGCCTCAAGTCCAGGCTGGGGAGTGACACGTCCCCACTCAGCTGACGAAGAGAAGGAGGTTCCGAGAGGGGGTGACCTGCCCCAGGTCCCACGGCACGATGCAGGTGGAATGGGGACTCCATTCTCCGCTCTTTGCTGGGAGGTGCATCGGATGCCCAGGCTGCTGCAACAAGTCACCGCACCCCGGCGGCTTCACACTGTCGGCAGGCCCGTTCGGGGCTCTAGGAAAGAGCCCTTCCTGCCCGCAACCACGCCCGGCCTCTGGAGGCGCCGGCAGTCCGCTGCTTCCTGGCTTGCAGAAGCATCCCTTCTCCTCTGTCCCCGCCTCCCCTCCGGGCCTGCGTCTCTGTGCTCAGTCTCTCTCCTCTCTTAAGGACACCAGTTGTATGGGACCACCCTATCAGCTATGACCTCATCTTACCTTGCTTATGTCTGCTGAGACCCTATGTCTGACTAAGGTGGTGCCACAGGCTCCAGGTTTGGGAGGACACTATCCAATCCAGTATGGGGGGCGGCGGATGGAACTATTCCAGGAAATCAGGGTGAGAGACCACAGAGAGCTGCCCCCCTAGTCAGCCCGCCCTAGTCAGCCGTCCTGCGGGTCCGCCAAGCCTCGGAGCTCAAGAAAGCCATTGTTGGGGCCCTGGGGGCCGAGGGCCCAGCCCATCCTGGAGAAGGTTCTCTGCTGACCAGGCCTCCCTCTGGGGAAGCTCAGGGCTCACAGACTCAGGAGCTGCGGTGAGGGCCTCGGGGGCCGGGCTCCGTGGGTCCTAGCCGGACACTGTCTGAGCAGGCGGAGTCTGGGAGGACGGGGCCCCGCCGGGCTCCCAGGCAGTGTGTCAGTGTCCTAGGACTGCCCCAACAAAGAGCCGCCCGTGGGTGGGTTAACACAACAGACATGTATTGTCTCTCAGTTCCATGGGCTGGAAGTCCAAGATCAAGGTGTCAGCAGGGTGGTGTTCTCTGTGAATCTGCATGGAATGGTCCTTCCTGCCTCCTCTTCGCCGTGGCGTTGGTGGCAATCCTTGGCATTCCTTGGCTTGTGGCAGCTTCATGTCCATGGGTCCCTGCCTCCATGGTCACATGGCCATCCCCTGTGTCATTCTCAGTGTCTCCTCCCTTCTTCTCACAGAGACGCAGGCCATAGGTCATATTGGATTAGGGGCCACCCTAATGACCTCATCCTATTTGCATCTGCAAAGACCCCTGTTTCCAAATAAGGCCACAGTCATAGGTGGGAGGGGCAGTTAGGCCTTGAACTTGTCTTGGGGGGACACAATTCATCCCATTACAGGCGGGGTGGCAGGGGTGAAGGCAGGCTGGTTGTTGACAATGCCGTGGACTACGAGCTGCTTTTCCAAAGGGCCATGTAACCCTGGGTCCTCCAGTTACTGCTGCAGTGTGTCACACCTCCCAGAATCCCCTCATCAGAGAGTCATCCCTTTGAGTGCTCAGATCCACCAGGGAGCGTCGCACCTTGAACCTGTGAGCCCTGAGACTTGGGGGAGACAGACAGTGAGTGAGGAGCAGGAGGTGGGAAAGGGCAAGGGGGGAGCCTCACCCCAACAGCCTCATCGAGCCAGCGGAGAGCATCGGAGGGGCACGCCAGCAAGCCAGCTGCATCCACACCTGCAGCCGCGGTCGCGGCCCGGTCCCCACCCGCCCCACCTCTTTCGAGTACTTTAAATACACTCACATCGTTAAGCCTCACAACTGCCCAGGTACTTCCCCTGCCTTACGGATGAGAAACCTGGGGCACAGGGACGTCTAGGCATCAGCCCAGGGGTGTGGCTGGCAGTCAGCAGAAGCAGGACCCAGTCCAGGCCGCCAGGGTCCCGAGTCCGTGCTTCTGCCACCACACCAGCTGCTCTGCAGGGGCCACATGGCCCTCTGGGTGGGGTGGAGGGCGTCCTGTCCACCGTGGGATCTCCAGTACCTGGCACTACGACCTGCACTTAACAGGCCCTCAGCAAATGCCTGTTGAGGGAATGAAGGAATGAATCTCTAAGAATTCCTGCCTCTTCCGAGGGCCATGCTCAACCAACTGCACCGTGAACCTGATGAGCTGGGCCAAGCCCCTGTGGCTCAAGCCCCAGATTCCATTCTCCCTCCCAAACTTAGGAGGCTTCCTCAGAGCTTTCCCAAGCCTGGCCTTTCCAATGAAGGCTCTGAGCGCTTTTCTTCTAAGAGGCAGGGTGTGGCTACCAATTTTCTTGTCCATGCCCTCCGTGGTCATGCCCTCCCCCACGAGCCAAGGACCCTGCAGACGGGGCAGTCCTCACGCTCCTCTCCATGGCCAGCGCCCAGCCCGAGGCCAGCTGCATAGAGGAATGGGGGACGGCGTGCGTCCTGCCAGCTCCTCCCTCCCCTCTGTGCCCTGGCTTCCTGGAATTGCAGATTGGGCACCCCCCGCCCCCCGAGGCACCTCTCTCCCCACTCAGCACTTCCTGCCTCGAGTTCCCACAGCCCTGAACACCACCACCACTCCCCCGGCGCTGTGACGGGAGCGGAGTGTGTCATAGCTGTGGTGGTGGAAAATGTCTCTGAGCAAGCCAGCAAGGGGACGTCCCCAGGCTGTCACCGGGGCCAGGCTGAGGCCGCTGGGGCTAAGCTTAAGTTTAATCAACAACCCAACACCCACCCCCACCGTCCCCAGTGACAGTGGCCATGAGACAGTAGGGTGTAGGGATGAGCACTCAGGGTTCCAGTCCCCCCCTTCTGGCCCCTGAACCCACTGTGTGGCCTGGGACGCAGCACCATCGTCTCACAGGGCCTCCTGTCTTCGGTGACACAGGACTCAAGAACCTCCGTCATTCTTGTCTCACTAGGTCTCTAAGAGACTTCATGAGACTCTATGCTTGTGCGCCCTTTAAGAGCTACAAAGGGCGTGCCCCCTTTAAGAGCTACAAAGGGCTTGCCCCGTGGATGCTAAAGACGGCCTGCGTTCCAGTCCGCGCAGCACTGTGTTCCAGCCGGGGTGCCCCTGCAAGACAGCTCTCGGCCTCTGCCTTCTCATCTGGACAGTGAAGAGCAGCCCCTCCACCCCCACCCCGTCCCTTCTGGCATTGTCGGAGGGATGAAGGGAGGGAGTGTGGTGCTTCGCACACAGCCCACAGCCCGTGGCTCACCTCGTGCTCTGTAAACGCAGCTGGAAGAGACCCCGAAGGACTGAAAACTTCCCACTGCGGCCTTCACAGGCCTTGTCCCCATGGCGGTCCCGCCCCTCCCCCACTGCTTGTTGATAAAACCCAAATCGCCAAAGAGTGCTAATCTGCAAAAGCAATTCCCCTCTTCCAAGAACCATCCTCAACCCCCTATTCCCCAAACTAGCTGGACTCCGACGACACTTTTCCCCTAAAGGCCCAGACAACACGCCACCCCCCTACCTGAGTTAGAGGCTCCTGCAGTCTTCTCATGCCTGGGGTTTCTGAAGATGGGTTTGTGCCAATGCGGTCTGGCTGATTCTCTACCACAACTATTATTATCTCCCCTCTATCCCTGGAATCTAGCACAGGGCCTGGCCCACCGCACGGCAGATGGCTTGCACCAAGGGAATGCAGAAGTAGGCAGGAGGAGGCAGTCATCAACCCCGCTTGGGACGAATCAAAGGGCCTCCCAGAAGTGGAGATGCTTGAGCGGGGTCCTGCGGGGTGTGTAGGAGTCTGGGAGCAGGTTGTTCAGGTATCAGGGGGCTTCAAACACCAACAGAGGTGGAGCTGAACGAGCCAACTCCGGTCCTCACCCTCGCCCCTCGCCGCCCACTCTTGAAGTGAAGTGCGTGCAGACCCAGCCACAAGCCACATTTCGTGTGGCACCTGAAACCACATACTATCAGTCCTAAGAAAACACTCAGAAATGCCGTCATCTGACTGCCCCATTCACAGGCGGGAAGACTGAGGCACGAGAGCAGAGATGCCCTTCCCAAGGCTCCTCAATTGTGGACTCGCATGAAGGAGTCCCGCCTTTGTCCTGAAGACAACGAGGAGTCACTGCAGGCTCAACCAAGGGCGTGGCACAGCCAGAGCAAGACCACCCTGGCAGGGCTCAGAGGTGGGAGGACCAGAGGGGACACTCAGACCGAGGAGGAGGCTGAGCAGGGATCTGACCCAGAGGCACCAGGCCACAGGCGTGGGGATGGTGTCAGCCACCGTGCCCGTGATGGAATGTGAGCTGCTTTTCATTTTTTCAATGGGTTGCCAGTAAGTTTAGAGTGGACTTTTGCTTTTTTTCCCCACTAATGTAATTGTCTTATGTATACAAAGGGCCAAAAGTTGTGGAACCACACGTGCCTGAGTTTGGACCTTGGCTGCACCGACCATCAGCTGCATGTCTGAACCTCCCTGGGCCTCAGTTTCCTCCTGAGCTGCCAAATGTGCCACCCAGCACCTGCCTCACAGGGCGCCTTGCAGGTGATGGGAGGGGCACTCGACACATGCCTGGCGCAGTGCCTGAAACCTAAATATCAGTTTTCCCCTCCCTTTCTAGTATGCTTCTTGGCTGTTTTCAGAGTCATCCGGAATGTCAATAGTTAGGACAGGGTGGATTATTTGTCCTTTTCATGGTCTGTTTTCACAGTTCTCCTGGTACCTGGGCAGCTGCTTGAAGTGGGAGCCGGAGGTGTGGTGATGGGGGGTGGAGAGCAGAAGTGCTAGAGGATCGGGGTGTTGAGGGAACAATGACCGTTCCAGGCACTGAGGGCCTGAGAGGCTGAAAGCCCTGCCCACCTCTCCTCCCTTGGCTCTTATTCCCCCATCTGCCCCAGCTGCCTCCTGCCGCCCGCTCCGCACCTGCTGGTCCCCGGCCTCAGGCTGCCTGGTCCCCAGCTGGCGCGGCTCCTCTCCCTGCAATCTGACCCTGCAGGCCTGCCTCTCCTCCACTCCTTCCACCACCCCCTCCTCGTTCCAGCGCCCAAAGCCCACGCTCTGACGCTCTCTGGACCATCACACCATCTCTACCAGGTGTGAGGTGGCCCCTTAATCTGCTCACTGCCAGCTCAGGTCTCTCCTCAGAAACGGCGGGGCCAGCTGGGTTCCCTGTGCCTGCCTGTCACGGTCCCCTCTCAGCTTTCCAGCCCCTATCAGCTCATTTCCCACCTGGAAATTCTGAGTCTCTGCTGTGGAAGGGACCTGAGGGATTATCTGGTCCAGAGGCATCACCAGGTGCCAGCTCTGATCATTCGGGACCCACCTACAGAATCCAAGGCTGCGCCTCAGCTCCAGAGGAAGGGGGTTGTGGTCAGTCAGCGACGTCCGCCGTGCGTGGGCGCAGTCCATCAGCAGTCTGCCTGGAGTGCAGCTTTCTCAGTGCCAGATGTGGCTGTCCATGGTCTGTCCAACTTTCAGACTCAAGGGTTCTGAAAAAATTAAAATAAATAAGAAATGTGCGTATACGTCCCTAGCATCATTTCTCATTGCCTGAAAAGGTGCTACGTCCCACATTTGGCAGATCAGGCCCACGGAAGTTAGGACGTGCAGCTGACGCTCGGTGCAGCCGAGGTTCAATATTCAAGGTTCAATAAGAAATGCAGTATTTTCCCCCGAGACCCTGTCCGATGATGCCTGGACACAGGATAAGGGAGACCTGACTCTTATTAGTGAAACATATATTTCGTTTACAACCCTTTTGCTTTTTCTCAAGAAGGAGTCTCTGCTGAGTGCTGGCAGGTCTTCAACAGCTTCACGGCGCCTACAATCTCCCCTTTTAACTGGGAGCCCGAGCAGATTCCAGCAGGCAAAGAATTAAAACATGTTTCATTGTGTTTAGTTTTTACAGTTACCTTTTATTTATAGTGAGTATCAGCTTTCCATTTACAGAAGCAATAGGTTTTCTGTTAAATAAAAGGATAGGACCGAAAATGTGCACTGACTTAAAAATATGAAGTGAACAGAAACAAAGACGGCGCACACAGATCATTAAACATCTGTGTAACACCAATGACTGGGGCTGAAAATGTCACCCTCCCGAGGACTCTGCCAGGTGACTTGCAAAGGTTCCCCAGTTTGCCCCAGGGCACACAGCAGGGGTCTGGGCACGGAGCTGTGGTCTGCCACCTCCGCCAGGACGGCGGCGCCCAGTGGCCCAGAATACGAGGAACCGGATGGCAGGTAGTGGGGAGTGACCCCTGGTAGGGCAATTAAGCTATTCCGTAGTAAGAACTCAAGACTTGGGCAGCCTCAGGAAAGGGCGATTTTGTCCATAAGGGAACAAGAGTCCTAAGTTAACGGCCAGTAGCCCCCTCAGCAGCAGGGGTCTTTTATCAGGAGCTGGGGCTCAATGCCTCTCTAACGTTTTCCAGTGCCTTCCCCACGTGTGCCGGCGTCCAGGGGCCTCCCTCCTTCCTTGAGGTCAAAGGCCCAAGACTGGGAGAAATCTGATTGGCCAGTGCAGCCCTCGCCTCCCTCATTAGACAGAGCTTCTGTTCTAAACCACCTCATAGGTTGCTGGCCTGGGTCAAGTGCCCAATCAACTTCGAGCAATCACCTATAAATATAGGCATTTTCCTTTCCCAGCTCAGTTGTAAAGGAGGCTGGGGCCTTCCCCGTGTGGGAACAGAGAGGTCACCCATGTGATCTGTGCCAGGGGCGGAGGGAAGGGAAGTGGAGGGGTGGTGGGAGGCCCTGAGAAGGAAGTGGGAGGGGGAGGACTTCCACGGAAGGGAATGAGCCTCTTGCTGGAGCGGGCATGCTGGAACCTAGTGGACATGGAGCCTCGCTTCTCTGAGTTCTGACCTCAGAAGGGTCAGGGTGCCCAGGGTGCTCTCATGAGGTGGATGGTGCCCCCATGAGAGGGCAGCTGGGTGCAGGAAGCCCAGGCAAGGTGGTACCAGATAGTTCACTCATTCATCAGGGGAACACAACGGGGGGATCAAGTGCACGGTGCCAAGTGCAGCAGTGGAGCCCCCCTGCAGAAGGTCCAGCAGCCCCTAGGCTTCAGAAGAGACCCCTGCAGTGGAGGGTACAGCAGGAGGGACCAGCACTGGGCTGTCTGCAACGCCAGGCGGGTTTCTTCCCGCAGCATGCTTGAGGACTCTGAGAAGTCATTGCAGAAGGGTCCAGCCGATGTCCACTTTGGCTGGGGATTTGTATCCATACTTGGGCCACGTTAAAGATGCCGGAGCCAAACCCTTTTGCGGCCACGGGAGATTCCCAAGAGAAGGGACAGGGCTTCTTTGTCCAGCCGCCCTGTGACCCCAAGAACTGGTCCCTCCTGCATTGAACCCCAGGGTTCAGGCACGTTAATGGAGTGGCTTGTCACCCAGATGAGAGAGGAGGGCACCCAGGCACAGGGAATGGCGTGTGCAAAGGCGTAGGGGCTCAGGACTGCCAGAGGGTTCCCGGAGGGAGTGACCCCACATGATGCTGGAGGGGCAGGGCCAGGCCAGGAGGACAGTGAGGAGTCCTGGTGTGGTTTTAAACAAGGACCGCATGGCCACACGTGTGTTTTGGAAAGAGGGCTCTGGCAGTCACGGGGAGGTGGGTGAGAGGGGCTGAGTGGGGGTGGGGCTGGGCAGGGAGCCCAGTAAAGAGGCCGGGCACCGCCCCTGGAGAGCCATGAGATATCTCCTCAAGGAACTGCTGCAGGCTGGGGAGGAGCAATGCTTCAGAGGCAAAACCCAGGGCCCCCCATGACTGATGGGGGGATCCAAGTGCCCCTCCCCCCCGCAGTTCCTGGCTGGGGCTGTAAGTAGGACGAGGGAGCAGCACGTGCGGTTTGGAGTGAACAGCCCCATGTGCAGGGCCTCGGGGGGCCATCTGGGCAAAGATGTCCATGGGGCAGCTGGACACTGAGCATCTCAGCAGAGAACAAGCCTTGATGACAGAGTCCCCAGCTGGGCCTGGAGTGACAGTGGACAACTACCTGCCCCACCACTGCCGTCTGTCTACACCAAGTGAGCTGGGTCCTGATCCTGGAGCTCTTGGAGGGACAGGTAGGCATCAGTGTTTAGGGGCAGGCAGAAGGTGGGGGCCCTGACCTGGCACTGCCCAGGGGGGCTGGCCCAGGGGAAGCCTGCCCCTACCCCAAGGCCAGGGCGGGGGCCAGGGCCCTCCTCCCCAGCTTCTCCCAGTGTGTTCTCCAGGGGTAATTGGAAATCCACCAGGTTGGGGGCAGCTGGGGTAGGAGGCTCCAGGGGCTGGGGGCCCCAGTCTTTGGGGACTCCCTCCTGCAGAGACGGGGGCAGCCTCTCTTCATCAGCCCCAGTGTCCCCCAGGGCAGCGTTTGGGGGGCCTGGGCCACCGATGAGAGTAGGAGAGAAGAGCAGCAGGTCATCCCTGGGGGGGAAGGTGCAGTAGGCGTCATCCTCCCCTGGCAGAGGCGGCAGGGGTGCGAGGAGAGGCCCCTCGGGCGCCCCAGGCCCGCCCTGGTGGTCGGGCTCCTCGGCACAGGGGTCGTAGGTGAAGTACACCTGGCAGGACTCGATCTCCAGCGCGTCCGGGAGGTGGAAGAAGAAGTAGCCTTGGTTGGTGAAGCAGCTGGTCAGTGAGTGGTCGCTGGTCTCCGGGCAGGATGAGGGCACTTTGTTCTGCTGCAGCAGGAGCAGCTGTGTGGCCTTGGCCTCCCTGTCCAGCACCTCCAGCGGGGAGATCTCGGGGGCCGGGCCGCCACGACTGAAAGAGGACGAGGGGAAGGGCGAGGACAGCCACTTCTGCGGGGGAGACAGGCCAGTGCAGGATTTAAGCAAGAGGTTCAGTTTAATCTCCTTCAGGTTCTCAGCAACAGCTCCTAACTCCTCCAGCAGCAAGCCACCCCAGGCTACCCCCTGGGGGAAGCCCTCCCTGGCTGTGCCCCCAGCCACGCCCCCTGCCTGATGCTCTGGGGGGAACCTTCTGGGTCAGCCAGAGGAGTCACCTGTTTCCTAGCCACCCCACTCACAGGCCTTCCTGGCCCACTGCAGGTGCCCGGGGATTTGCTGGCCCCAGGAGGGACCACTTCCCTAGCGCCTGCTCTAAGCCCTGTGCTACTGCAGGTACCCAGGATGCAGCGAAGGGTAGAATGTCCGGGTCTGCCTGGGATTAGCGTGAGCATGTGAGTCACCCAGTCAGTGCCGAGGCAGGAAGGGCCCGAGAGTGCGTCTGGTTCACTTTACAGATGTGCCCTGGCCCTGGTCACGCAGCAGGGCTGGGGCCCAGGGTCCCCCTCACACTGCCACGGACACGTCTCCGGTGGGGAGTTAATAGTCCCCTAATGTACTTGCCCTCCCACTGCCCCGTGACCCCCGACCTCCGCACCCTCCGTCCACAGAGGGAGGAACGCACCCATCAGAGCACTCCTCCATTGCCTCAGAACCCGGAGAGCCCAGGCCCAGAGCAGGGAGGCTCGACTCTGGCCCCAGCCCTCATTCGCTGTGTGACCCTGGGCAGGTCCCGGCACCTCTCTCAGCCTCAATCCCACAGCAGTGAGCTGCCCTCCCTCGCTTCCTCCCTGAGGACCTGCAGGGAGTTGTCAGGTGAGAAAACGAAGGCAGGACCGCTGCCTGGCACCTGTGCGATGCAGTTACACAGCAGAGATGTGGGGGCAGTGGACCCTGGGGGCAGTGCGTTTGAGAACCCTGGCAGCTCCCAGAGCCCAGGGACCAGGCCTAACAAGCTCCCCACTGGATTCCTGTGCCTAGCACCGGGGCTGCGGGGCCAGTCAATATATTTCGGATGAATTGATGGACCAGTAGAGAAATGCCCCATTTCTCCCTCCCTAGAGAGAGTCTCTGGAGCCATGCAGGCTGTTACACAGGTGCACAGACACATACACGTGCATGCCCCCCATACACATATGTGCCCACGCGCACACGTCTGCACTCACCACTCAATGAAATCTACCCCGTCCCCTAAACTAGCGGTTCTTATTACAGGAGAAAAATCTGAGAGAGACCCTGGGGCAAACCAGAGGCAGCAAGGAAGGGGAGCCAACTGGGGGAGAGGGAGAGAGCACAGGTCGGGTGGGGGCCACAGAGGCGGCAGAGGGCAGCGCCTGGGAGGGGCCAGGCCTGTTGTTAGTGCTGCTGTGCCAGGCCTCCAGGGCCCCCTCCCGGGCGTGTGTGGCCAGCCACTTCCCGGGCCTGGGCCTCCTTCCACACTGCCCTGGAAGCAGAGGGGAGAGGGCACCAGGGGAAACTCGTCCTCCTTTGTGCACACCCACACACTAGCACACCCTGCAGGCCCCGGGGACAGGACAGTGGGCCTTGTGGCCTGGCAGCTGGGGTCCTGGGAGAGAACCCCTGGGGAGAGGAAGAGGAGCAGGCTCCCACTCAGACACAGAGGATGCGATGGGGTCCCCCTTGGCCAGGCCCAGTCCCCAGCCACAGGTGCGTGCCCGGGGACTCCTCTACACTCGAGGCCTGGGGCAGGAGTCTGAAACTGTGGGGGACCTCCTGGGAAGATGGAGCGGTTTGCAGCTCTGTGGGAAGGACCCCACTTTCACCTCAAAATGCCTAGGCCCGCATTTGAATCAGAAAGACTTTGAGCTGGCAAAGGACTGAGAATGCATCTAGTTCAGCCTCCAACCAGGTCCAGTGTAGGAGTCCCTTCAGCCATCTTGTGATGCATAGTCAAGCTTTCTTGCATATTTTTGTTGGTGGGGAGCTCACTATCTATAGGGCTGAGTTTTCCAAAAAATTCCACAAGGGGCCCTGACCAGCCCTGATAGAAAACTCCAAAGCCAGCTCATGGCAGCCCCTGTCCAGAAAGGCCTTGCAGCCCTGTAGCACTCCTCCTGAGCCCCCTCCAGCCCCCCTCCCCCTCCCCCCCAGATCTAGGGAGCCTGAGGTGGGGGGCGGGTAGGGTGGTACAGGCAGCCCACCACATCCCCCTTCCCCCTTGAAGCTTCCTTCCTGAAGTGGGTGTGGGCTGGGGGAGGGGAGGTGACGACTCTGAGTGGCTTTAGAGTGCCAGTGCCCTCCACACGAATCTGTGTTTTGTGACC
>PVIA01017011.1:0-16955 GCA_004024845.1 Tonatia bakeri | reverse complement strand
GAGGGGTTTATAGGATTAAAGTTAAAGGACACATGGATAAAAGATAGGGGGAGGGTGGTAATGGGAGGGAGGTAGGGAAGGGGGGTGGGAGGGCTTGATTGAGTGGGAGGTGGGGGGATGGGAGGACTTGAATGGGAGTAAGGGGGTGAAAACTGTACTTGAACATTCATTTAAATTAAAAAAAAATTTCCAACAGTACTATTAAATGATAATATCCATTCTAAGTGAGCAAATGAAAAAATAAATACTCATATATAGTTGGCAGAAAAAAAAAAGAAAGAAAAGTTTTATAAAACTTTTACTATTTTCAGAAGGCACAAGTTGAACTTTAACATACTATTTTTATTGCCCTTTTTCCCGAAAAGCAAATACATTTGTAACCAAAAATAATTGTTACTTTAAACTGCAGATATGACAAAAGTATACAAAAATATTTGAAATTGACTGTCATTACACTGTTGACTTTTAAAAAATATTTTTTATTTATTTTAAATTATTGATTATGCTAGTACAGTTGTCCCAATTTTCCCCCTTTGCCCCCCTCCACCCAGTACCACTCAATTCCTCAGGCAATACCCACACCATTGTTCATGTCCATGGGTCATGGGTATAATTTCTTTCGCTACTCCATTCCCTATGCTGTACTTTACATCCCCATCACTATTCTGTAACTGCCTATTTGTACTTCTTAATCCCCTCACCTCTTCTCCCAATGCCCCACCCTACTCCCATCTGGCAACAATCAAAATACTCTGCATCCATAATTCTGTCTCTGTTCTTCTTGTTTGCTTGGTTTGTTTTTTTAGATTTAGTTGTTGCTAGGTAAGTATTTATTGCCATTTTATTGTTCATAGTTTTGATCTTCTTTTTCTTAAATAAGTTGCTTTAACATTTCATATAATCATGGTTTGATGATGATGAACTCCTTTAATTTTCTCTTGTCTGGGAAGCTCTCTATCTGCCCTTTGATTCTAAATGATGTCTTTGCTAGGTAGAGCAATCTTGGCTGTAGGTCCCTGCTTTTCATGACTTTAAATATTCCTTGCCAATCCCTTCTAGCCTGCAGTTTCTTTTGACAAATCAGCTAACAGACTTATGGAAATTACCCTGTACATAACTAACTGGTTTTCTCTTGCTGCTTTTAAGATTTTCTCTTTGTCTTTAACCCTTGGCATTTAAATTATGATGTGTCTTGGAGTGGGCCTCTTTGTATCCATCTTGTTTGGAACTCTCTGTGCTTCTTGGACTTGCATGTCTATTCCATTCATAAAATTAGGAAAGTTTTCTTTCATTATTTTTTCAAATAGATTTCCAAATTTTTGCCCTGTCTTTTCTCCTTCTGGAACCCCCATGATGCAAATGTTGGGATGCTTGAAGTTGTCCCAGAGGCTGCTTATACTGTCTTCATTTTGGAGGATTCCTTTTTCTTCTTGTTGTTCTGATTGGTTTATTTTTTGTTCCTTATGTTCCAAATCATTGGTTTGATTTGGCTTCTTCCTCTTCCCTCTTGTTTCCCTGTAAATTATTCTTTATTTCAATTAGTGTGTCCTTCATTTCTGACTGGATCTTTCTTATGGTGCTGAGGTCCTCACTAAGTTCCTCGAGCGTCCTTATAAACAATGATTTGAACTCTGCATCTAATAGATCACTTATCTCCATTTTGTTTCATTCTTTTTGTGGAGTTTTGATCTGTTCTTTCATTTGGGCTATGTTTCTTTGTCTCTTCATTTTGGCAGTCTCCTTGCATTTGTTCCTATGTATTAGGTAGAGTTTCTATGACTCCCTCTCTTGGTATTGTGCTCTACTGTAGTAGGTGTCCTAAAGGGCCTAGTGGCATGGCCTCTCCTATCACCCAAGCTGGGTACTTGAAGTGCACCCTTCATGTGGGCTGAGTATACCCTCCTCTAGTAGTTGGGCCTTGGTTGCTATTGGCATATCAATGGGAGGGATTTAACCAGGCCATTCATCTGCAAGGATTGGCTGTGACCACTGACCACCAACCTCCATCCTCCATGAAGGATCAGCTGTGCAGGGGCAGGGTGGTGGTGCTCCAACATGGTCTGTAGCTGACTACTGGGTGCACAGGCCCTGGAATTTCCCAGGTGCTGCAGGCCAAGGTGAGCCCCCACCTGTGTTTTGCCCAGGGCCACCCTGCCTGAGCTATAAAGCAATCTGATATGGCTGCTACCTGTGCTGGGATTCGAGATTCCCAGGTGAGGTCAAGCTGTGACTCTAGGCTGGCTGCTGCTAGTGCCGGGGCTTGGGCCACTTAGCAAGAAGTACAAGGGCAGGGGACTCACTGAGGCCAGCTGTTTCTTGTTTAGAAGGATTTAGGAAGTATGAGCCAATGATAGCCATTCATATGGAAAAGCCACTGTTAACAGCTTGAATGAACCCCTAAGTTGGGTGGGATGGAGCCTCAGGGGTTCTCCAGAGTGGATGGGGACAGAGTTAACAAGGCTGATGAAGTCTCATATATGGCACCATCCTGGAGGCTCTGTTGCTCTGTGAGGGGAGGATTCAGAAATCAGACAGTGGCCTCTGTCCACCTTTCTGACCAGGAGAAAGCTGTCTCCCAGCTCTCGCCTTGATGCCAGACACTTCAGTTCATCCCTGTATGTCACTGGTGCTTTTCAAGCTGCTACCCAAGTGCTAGAGTTCAGAGGAAGTGAGTCTGAGTAAGTTCATGTGTGGTTTCTTTAGGAGGAGCTGCTTGGGACTCAGAGAAGTTTCTTCCACCAACTCAATCCCTGCTAGATTTTGCAGACAGAAGTTATGGAGACTTATTTTCCTAACACTAGTACCCTGGGCTGTGGGCCCTGGTGTGGGGCTGGGACCCCTTGCTCCCAAGATATCTCTCCCAAATTTTTATCCACCACACAGATGTGGGACCCAGCCTGTTCTGTGTCTTTGCCCCTCCTACCAGTCTGGATGGATGTGTTTTCTTTAATTCTGTAGCTGACAGACTTCCATTCAACTTGGTTTATGGTGGTTGTGAATGATGGTTTTTCTATATTTTAGTTGTAAGTTTGATGCGGCTGTGCAAGGATGCAAGCCATGTCTGCTTACACTGCCATCTTGAGCAGAAGTCTCTACACTGTTGACTTTTTGAGGTACATTCTTCAGGAACCTTCTTTGGGTCACTGTGCACTTCAGTTACTTCTTGTATTGTCCAGTCCATCTGTTTTACTCACTCAAAGCTCATTAGCAAAATATCACAATACCTCACATCTGCTAAATTTAGAGCAACTATATTTAGAGCATTAAGTGTCTCAAAAAGCATGTCTTGCCTCAAGATTAGTCCTGTTCCTTCCATAATAGCAAGTCAATTTTAAGCAAGACAAAATTGAATTCTGTTTAGTCTGACTTATAAAACATCAGTCTGTAATAAATCATTAATAATGATAATCTTTGACAGTCCAATCACTTTGGTAATAACACAGTTATTCAATGCAGTTCATAAGTCAAGGGATTCTAATTATAAACAGAGTCTTGAAAGTTGTCAGTGAAGACAATCCAGATTTTAAGAAAATCTAACTTTCTTGGTTGTAGGGTAACAGAGATAGAGTGGGTAGGATTGCCCAAGATATTTCTTAACATGGACACCCAGTGGCTGACTTAAAAGTTAAAAATATGACCCCTGGTGCTCAGGTTTTGAAGTGTGGCCTGAGAGCTCAGCCACTCAGAGAGAGGAAACTGTTGCCTGTCGTCCTTACACTGAGGGCCTCTCTGAATCCCTTTTTGCTCAGTTTTGTGAAGGGGAAAATCATAGGCTCCAAGTCTCATTTTTTGGAAGTTACTAGTGTAAGTAAGTTAGGAAGAGGTTCACTCTGGTTGAATGATATCATCTTTATGTTAAGGCCAAATAGTAAAATGTGTGGCCTCCTAGCAATGGCTTCCTAACTGATTTCTATGCTTCAGGCCTCACTTTCTCTACACTATCCTGCATAATGCTGTCAGATAAATATTCCTTAAATATTCTTGTCTTGTCAATGTTCTGTTCACAATTTATACTGGCTCCCTATTGCCCACAGGACTAAGTACATGTATCTGTCTTTCCCACTAGACTGTAGAGTTATGAAGGCATTGACCATGCCATGGTCATCTTTAGAGTCACAACATCAACCATAGTAACTGTACAAATTAAGTTAGATTAAGTAATAAACTTTTTAACCTATGTGGTGGGTTACATATTATGTTAATTTTGTTTTGCTTATCAATATCTCTAAATGTTCTGTAATCAGCAGATTCTGTTTTGTTTTCCTAAATAAAAAAAAAAAAAGTCTGCCTTCTTAGAATTCGCTGTAAACTCTTGCTTTGAACTTTAGGTTCAACAGCTAAATCCAGATACCAGCAATGTATACGGTATTCTGCATAATGCTCTGAGTAAGACCTAGCTTCCCTGGAGGGACTTCTAGAGTAATAGGGGATGCAGCAATGATACCATAGGCAAAATATGGTAAAAGTTGTAAGAGTGGTCCCAGCAAAATGTCGAGATTTCAACAGAGGGAGTGGACTCATAACCAAAAAGCAAGACAGAATGCCTTCATCTCAAAAATCTGATACAGCCTTCCTTGGCTGGTGTAGCTCGGTGGATTAAGTGCTGGTCTCCAAACGAAAGGGTTGCTGGTGTGATTCCCAGTCAGGACACATGCCTGGGTTGCAGCCAGGCTCCCGACAGGGAGTGTGCAAGAGGCAACCACACATTGACGTTTCTCTCCATCTCCCTCCCTCCACCTCTCTCTAAAAATAAATAAATAAAATATTTTTAAAAAATTTGATATAGATGGAGAACCAAGAACATCCTTCACCCATACGACTATGTCTCAAAAATGCTCAGTTTGATCATAAGTTTGACAAATGAATTACAGTCATGATAAAACTATTTTTCAATCCTGCCTAATTATTCCACAGTACACTAACAATTTGGCATCTTTTGATACCTTGATGGGAACTTGTATTTTATTTCAAATGTATTGCTCATGAAATGTGACTCTCTGTTCAGAGCTTTGAAAATAAACTGGATGAAATGTACTATAAGTTACAAAAATGCTTTTGTAATTTGGAGGCTATTAAGGCTGGAAATCAAAACACAGGATTCCATGGGAAGAAATGGTAGGTGTCCAAGGTAGTCTATCATATATCCTATTCAACTTGCCCTTATTGTGATACAAATGTGCCCAGTACTTAGACATTTGACCCAAAGAGTCTTTCTGTGACTTAAGCAAGGCGGGTACTGTTATTCACATGCTGCAGATGAGGAAAGAATCAAAGAAGTTTAAGTGCCTTGCCAAAGGTCCAATAACCAGTAAAGGGAGGGGTTTGGAAAAAGTCTATGCACATTACCAAAGCTAGTCTAGCTAGAATATCATCTGTGACAAACTATTCCCTCTCTTCCCCTGCTGTATCCTGGACTGTAGCAAAACCTCGACTTTAGGAAGAAGAACAAGAAGAGGGAAAGGGGAAAAAGAGAACTCCCAAATCTGGCAGAGGTGTGTGGTCCTTCTGCCCTCTGACACCAGAACTGAAGTTTCCAGTCTTTAGTCCTTGCAGAAAACTTGGTGGGTGACCCCTATAATAGGTCATGGCATATGTAAGTCAAGGTCCACCTGTTCTCACTGCAAGCACAAACAAGCACTGAAGTCATGTCAAACACTGACGGAATGCTGGCAAGTGCAGCATTTGGGGACTGTGGGCTGAAACATTGGCAAAAATGCTCTTTCTCCCAGCTTCACACGATTTCCCCAGAGTGTGCACTATCACCATGCATCATCCCGCCTTGCCCATGTGGCATTTTTAAATAAGAGCATTCAGTAGCTCAACAGCAGTGATAGCACATGGGAGGATAAATTAGTTTCTCATGACTTGAAAAGAATCAGGCGCTGAGTTCAACCAATTACTCTCTTATTACCCTTCTTCCAACCCTGCCAAACCATCAAAGGCTTTGGGTGCCTGTGTTTTTGTGCAGGAACTAAGAGGTGAAAAATAAAACCTACATGGGGCCTGCTTGCTTCTCTCTTAAATTTCCTTTTTTTAAATTAATAGACAGTAAAATTGACTTTTCTTGGTGGGCAGTCCTCTGAGTTTCAATGAGTGTATAGGGTGGAGGAACTACTCCCACAACTGATCACTGCAAAACACTACCCCATTTTAGTCACACCTGCCCCCCACCCCTACTTTGTTCCATGTCAAAATTTTGTCTTTTTAGGAATGTTATACAAAGGAGAAAAATGGAAGCTTTGCACTGTGTTTCATTGTGATGTCCACGAGGCACACTTGCAGGCCCTGCTGCTCCCAAATGCGAGTAGTGAAGGGTACTGCCTGGCTGAGCTCAGGGTTCAAGAAATCCCTGTGAAGACTTAATCTCTGCAGTGCTTTTTTGGGGCCCCTTAAGCATCCTTAGAGCCACAGACAGGGGCAGTGCATACTAGGTGATTCTAAAGTCCCCAAGATGCACCTCAGCAAAGATGGGTCATCTCAAATTTGACACTACAGCTCAATCATCTTATGGGCAGAAGGCTCCCTAGTCTACACTGGGTGTGCTATCATGAACCAAACAGCTTACCACATTCTACTGCTTCTTCCTAAATCTCCATCCCTGGGTTGCCTCTCTCTGCACAAAAAGAGCTGTCCCTGAGTGATCTCACTGATACATGCCAAGATGTCCTCAAGTTTCAACCAAGACTGAAAGGCAATAGCAAAAGCACTTATGAGCCCAAGTTTTGGAGTCCCTCTGGCTGGTTTGAATCAAAGTTTTGTCACTTTTCTGTCCCTCATTTCACTCGTTGTGGCAGTTCCTTCATCTGAACAACAGAGACTTATAAGAGATCCCACATAGCTGCTGTAAGGATTAAATGAGATCATTCACACAAAGCATTACCTGGACATAATAAGGGCTCAATCAGCATCAGTTGTTATCATAATAATTACAACACTGAGTGGTATTTACTTGCCAACATTTCAATCTCTTGTATTAGACTGTGAACTGAATTCCTTGATGGCAGGGACCCAGGGTCATTCATCTCCACATTCTTAATGTCTAGTATCATGGCTGGCTAGCAGAGATTCTGCCAAACTCCTGCTCACATTGTGATACATTCATTCATTCAACAAATATTAATTGAGCACCTCATATGTGCTCCTTTCTATAGAATCACACCTTCTGTGGGAATACTCGTGTGAAAATCCATATGTGCTGACTTCCACAGGAAGCTCCAATGTTTCACCACTCCCTATCTCCCCTTTGTACAGGAGCCCCCAAAGACTAATACTATGAAATGCAAGGCCATGGCTCAAGGGAGAGGCAAGATGCTGTAGAGGAGAGTCTACACTTTAGTGAGGAAAAGGATGGAAGTTAGAGATGAGAATGAGGGTAACTTTGGTTTTCATTATCTCTGCTTGAGAGATCATGTCCCTGCATAGCCAGAGCACCTCTATGACATGACTGATGTGACAGCAGCAATCCAAGGGCCCCCTTCTGTTTGAATAGGGGTACGCTTCTTTCCCTCCAGCCCATCTCTATTCCCTTCTTTAGAGAGCTTAGCAGACACTCAGAGAAACAGACTTGGGACAAAACGAGACTTCTCAGTCTTGGAAGCATAGTTCACTGGGTCTAGTGTCAAACAGTCACACTGGGAAGCAGAGCCCCAGAAATTGTTCCTGTGCATATTATCATCAACCAACCAGGCAGGGACTTGGCAAATACCAATATTTTCAACAAAACTTATAATAATGCAAAACACACACATGATCTGAAAGTGAGACCTTCATCTATACTCATCTTTGTACCCGAATCATCCCTGTGGGACACTTAACATTGCCTTTATGATGGCCTTCAGACTCTCTAAGTAAACTATAGTCTGTACATGAGCAAGGGCTATGCTCTTGTCCACAGAGTGTCCCTAGCGTGGCATAGCACTTGGTACATTGTATACTCTCAGTTAATATCTGCTGAATAACTATTTGTACATAACTAGGTACTTATTAATGACTGCATGAATGAACAGACATCTTCCTGCCGGCCTACCAATCACATATCCTACTGCACTGCAATTGGCTATCCCCTAGCCCACAATCTCTATAGTAGTCGGCACTGTGTCTGACACAGTGCAGATAATCTGTTAATATTTTCTGAAAGTGTAACTCTAGGTGAATGACCTAGAAATGAGAAATCAAAGGCTAAGGAGAAAAAGAGAAAGCCAATAAACAATCAATGTTCTTCACAGTTAAACTCACTTCAGTATTCTGCTTTAGAGAGAATATGTTGCACAACACATTTTGGGAACAAATTACAAGTGAAAAAGGAAATATGGAAGTCAACTTCATAAAACACTAAAGAAGCCTATCATTGAGAGTTTGGTTAGACAGGGACAAGCCTGTAAAGGAGACTGAGGAGTATCCAGGGAGGAATGAGAAGCAGGAGACTGTGAAATCAAGTAAACCAAGAAAAGTGGGCAGTGTACTTGCGGATGCTGCTAAGAGATCAAATGAGAGGTGGAAAGAGAACATTTTCCTGAGCAATACAGGCAATCACTGATGACTTTGAAAAAGGTACTGTCAGTAGTGGGATGAATGGAATGAAAAGGAAAGAATGTGAGAAGAGGAAGTATAGGCTGTCAGCACAAACACAAAAACTCCTTTTCCCAACTTTCGGGGAAACTTAATCTTCTTGCCAAATAACTTTTCAGTAGTTCATTTCTTGTCCACTACTTAAAAAGACATTTCTCTGGGCCAAATCAGAGCAGTTCTAGGATGCAAATCACAGGCATCCAGAAAAAGGGGATCAGGATGGCAAGCCCTTGATCTGAGATGCACTGGATTCTGCAGCCCTAAAGAGCACTGACTTACCTGCCTGTGCTGCCCTCTGTTTGCTGCTGAGCCTCTGGCATATTCTCACCCCCTCCATTCCATCCATTATTAATGACGTCATTGTAATCAAAAAAGAATTAGGGAGAATTTGGACTGCATCAAGTAGGAGTTGCAACAAAATACTGTGCTATTCAATGATGAATTTTTAAATGAAACATCTAAATACAGATTTCTCCCCCAAGAGATGTTCTGATTTGAGACTGAGCTTGATGTACTTCCAAGAAACTGTCTAATTACAAATGAGGCCCTAAACCTAGATGCTTAGGTAAGTTTCTTATGCAGAACACAATGCAGTCTTTTCTACCCTGATCCTCATGTGGGCTGGGGTTCAGAGCAAGGTGAAGGCCAGATAAACTCTGAGGAGAAGCTTGTCCATTAGATCTTCACAGGCATTTTCTGAGGTTTCCCTGTCTTGGAATGGTTGGTTTTAAGTGTCATTTAATTTTACTTTCCCTTTAAAGGCCTTGGGGAAGAATGGCTTGTATTTAAAGCCAGTTCCTACAAAATAAAATTTTGATTTGCCCCAAGATTTTCAGGCTTGGTTGACACAGTGCCAGGAAATAATGACTCTGGACCTATTCTGACATCCTATTGATATTGCTAAAGCTGCTAGTGAAAATTTATTTATGGAAGCCACAGGTCAACTGATCCAGGGCAGGATCTAAGCTAAATGGTCTCTCCCTGTATTCATCTGTTAAAGGCAAGAAATCAAAGATGTTGTTTCAGATTTCACAAATTGAAAATCCCCAGTGTTATATGGAAAGCCCTCAAACCTCACATGATGGCATATAAGTGGGAGGTCCCTGCTCCCAAATACAATGGGGCCAGATTGGGTCATACCCATTGCCTCACATTCCTCTGAAAAAGTGGCACTGCTGCTAATTTATAGGTGTCTGAGCCCGCTCTCCACTACTGTGTATATACTGAAGCCATGTTTCACCAGGAGTTTCTGGAAACCAATGCCTCATT
Organism: Tonatia bakeri; assembly: GCA_004024845.1. NCBI lineage: Eukaryota > Metazoa > Chordata > Mammalia > Chiroptera > Phyllostomidae > Tonatia > Tonatia bakeri. The sequence goes on along the minus strand of PVIA01017011.1, from coordinate 7,118 downwards.
CTAAAAGAACAGCAGACAGAGCTTAAATCTGCCATCTGTAGGCCTGTGTCCATTATTCCTTGATAAGATTCAGTGGCCCAAAAGATGAGGACTTCTCATTAGAATCATCTTCAAAGAAACAGTCTACAGGCCCAGACAGATCTTATTCAACAAAACACTGTCATTATCATCTATTTTTTTTTCTTTTTAAGATGTTTATTGATTTGGGAGGTAGATGAAAGATGTGTAAGAGAAACATCGACTGGCTGCCTTTCATATGTGCCCCAACCAGGTATTGAACCCACAACATACAACCTAGATGTGTGCCCTGATGGGGAATCAAACCTCCAACTTTTTGGTATATGGGATGACACTCCAATCAATTGAGCCATACCATCCAGGGTTCATCTATGTTTTAGTGAGCAACTTACTATTATACCTGGCATGGTGAGAAGGATTTTTACATGGACTATCTCATTTGATCAATGAAACAAGCTTTGGAACTTCGCATTACCACTCTCTCCATTTCTTAGGCAAGAAAGCTGAGAAAGTAAGGTATTTGACTGAGGGAATGTGTGTAATAAATGTCAGAGCTTAGACTCCTGAGCCCATGGTCCCACTCCTGCACATTCCCTCCTCTGCAGCAAGATACTTACCTGAGTGAGGAAGCACAGAGTATCATCTTCATTTGGAAGCACAGCCGCCAAATTGCTAAGGCTGGAGTATGTTTTTTAACATACACACATACTACACAACAATTTGGTAAAGAAAGGGACACCTTGGAGGTAGCCTTAGCTCTGGGTCCCTGGTCTTTTGAGCAATGAGACAATGTCCTCTTTGGTGCTTTTCTCTGCCACTGGCTTCCTAAGAAAAGCCAATAAGAAAAAATTCACCCTTTTGTTGGCTTGTTACAGAGCTCATTCTTCCTGTCCATAGAAAGAACCTTCTTAGAATTTTACCTCACACAACAGATCTCTAGACACTTAATTAAGAATCAATTCTTAAGTAGACTTAAAGGTATTTTTCGTCTCCTTAGTTCACAAGGAAAACCCCCCTCAATATTGAAAGAAAAACAAAACTGAGAAAATTCTCATTATACTGGCTTGTTGTACATTGTACTCTTCAAGTATTTTGCTTGTTTTGCTACTCAACATATAACTTTTCATCTTCGAGACTGCTCTAGGTCATTTACAAGATTGAAAAATTTTATCTGAGCCTGATGAAGTTAGTTTCTGCAAGCATTAGACAAGCCAAGATTCTACTTTGCTCATGAAATTTACATCAACTCTACCTAAAATTCCAAGGGGCAGGGAAGAAAAACTCATCTGTTCCCTCCTACTGACTTAACTCAAAACTTTCCATAAGAATCATACTATGGTCCTGGCTGGCATGACTCAGTGGATGAGCACTGGCCTGCAAAGCAAAGTGTCACCAGTTTGATTCCCAGTCAGGGCACATGCCTGGGTTGCTGGCCAGGTTTTCCAGTAGGGGGTGTATGAGAGGCAACCACACATTGTTTCTCTCACTCTCTTTCTCCTTCCCTTCCCCTCTCTCTAAAAATAAATAAAGTATTTTTTAATGATACTTTAAAAAGAATCACACTATATTTTTTGCACCATAGGGGACAGGAGAAGGGACTGCTGATCACAGCCTGGGCAACTTGTTCCTCTTCTGAGCATCAAAGTAGGTTACAGAGAAGTGCATGAGAGAGTTCCTGGCTCACTCCCACAACTCGTGGCCAGTGATGAAGGTCTACAGAGGCCTCCTGTGAGCTCCAATGTGGAATGTGTAGATTATGGCCATCCAGTCTTGTAGTCTGTGCACAACTCACTCTAGTAAATGTGAATAGCATCTTATATGTAGGACAGTATGTCCTACAATTAAGCCTGTGTCTCAACATATCACTAAACCTAAGAGAGCATAAGCTTGCCAGGGTTCTCAACTATTACTTCTAATGAAGAAAACATCAAGTATGTACTCCTGAAACTCTGTTATCTCACCTTCTGGAAAGATCTGTCAATAATATCATTAACTAAGAATGGCCAATGGATGTGTCCCACATGGGTAATGGCATGAGGCTAAAAGAAGGAAAAACCAAAAAGCTAAGTGGAACTTCACTATGACTCTATCTAGAATGACAGAATGAGCCATCCTGGGATATTTTTATTCAAATTCCAATCATTTTATCAAAGATCATCACTGTAAAAGAAATGAAAGCAAAAGAGAAGGATGAATTTCACTGCTGAGAATAACTCACTACATTTTCAGCCCTCGGGGACAAAGTATTAGAGGGTAACATGGACACTATTTGGCTGCCTAAGTGAATATTTCAAAGAGCCTAAGGTATTATAAAATACCTGATATATTCTATAACGAGATGAGTGAAATAATTCATGGAAAGGAGGCTGGTTGGATACAAATTCAGAATGGAGAATGTTGTCTATTAGTATTATTTTATAGGTTATTTAATGAATCCATGGTGGATTTTTATTTTTGGCATCTCCTATGTGTTAGACACATTACAGCAACTCTACTTATATCATCTCATTCAATCCATACATAATCCCATGAAGTAAGCAACATTGTGCCTATTCTACCAATCCAACAAACAAATATTTATGGAATGCCTACATGTATCAGACACATATGTTCAGAGCAATAAGGAACTGACCCAGGGTAACATAGCCTCTAAGTGGTGGAACCATACATTTAATGCACATATTTCTCATTGCTAAGACTGTGCCCTTTCCACAAAACTACACTCTCATTCCAGCTTCCTTAATGCCCTCTGTTATTCAAAAGGTCTGTACCAAAAACTGCCATCCTCAAAGTTCTCCAAATGCTATTTGCTGTTTCCTCCTTCCCATCTGCTCATTAAAAAGTCCTTGTCACCAAAGAGTACAAGACAATATGGAGCTCTCAGACTTAAAGCACATGTCAATTGAGTATGTTCAAAAAAGAGAATTAAGACTCAGATGTGAGTTCTGGTCCTCCTAGTCATTAAGGTGCTATGTAACATTGGGCCTATCTCTTTGGTTATTAAATCTCACTTAGTCTCCAGCCCTGATGGACATGGCTCAGTTGGTTGAGCATCATCCTGCAAAGCGAAGTATCACTGGTTCGATTCCTGGTTGGGGCACGTGCCTGGGTTGCAGCCCAGTCTCCAGTTGGAGGCATGCGTGAGAGGCAAACCAATCAATGTTTCTCTCCCTCTCAACCTCCCTCCCATCCCCTTTCTCTAAAAATAAATAAATAAAATAAAACCTTTGAAAAGATATCTTAGTCTCATCATCAGTACCTTGTTGGAAAAGAAGATGAATGCTCTCCACAGGATTACAAGGTCATGATGAGAATCTATGAGCTATTTTTAACATTTCAGTAAGCCTAAAATAGATTGTAAAGATCCCTGAGATCTAGCAGACCCTAGGCTAACTCAACCACACAGTCTGTTTGCTTTGGGAAGGAATTATATCAGCTTACTATGGTCACATCGATTATTCCATGCTGACCAGATGCTCTCATGGGCAGTTCTCAATGGCTCTGAGCAAAAAGCTATGGGAAAAGAAATTCTTATGTGATAAATGTAATTTGTTTAGCAAGCCAGATATTCCATAACAGGAAATGCAGGAAGAAATTAATTAAAGGTGCCCTTGGTGATGAAAACTTTTAGAGTCACTAGACTGGACCATCTCCAAGGGCCCTTCCAGCTCGCAAATCCTCTAAAGCATTCCTGAGCTGCCGGCAGAGCATAGGCTGCATCTTAGAGCCAGCAGGCTAATTTCAGGATGGAAGATTAAAATGCAGCTTCTATGTTGCTGCTCCTCAAATATGCTTAGACACTACATTTTTTAGTGGCTGAAAAGCAGTGGCAATTTTCTCACTAGTATTTTTCTATTCAGGAAAGAGGTAATATAACATTTTAAGAATAAACATTTCCCACCACTCCACCACCAGCATGGGACTAAAAAAACCTATTTCATTTTGGACATGCATTCATCCTTCTGTCCTTCCTTCTGGTCCTATACACTGAAGTACCTACTATTTATCCCATACACAGTTTTCTTTTCCCCAGTTTACCGCCAAGAAAAGTTGTTGGTCACCATTTCTTTAAGGGTTCTGTTTCTGCTAGTGGTGGGAGGGCTGAGTTGTTAAGTAAGTGTGCACAGGCAGCCCACACTGAGAAGTCAGAGTGCACCTTTAAGGAACAGCATAGGAAAAAGGTCACTGCCATTGTCAGAAAGGCAGAGTCCCATGATGCACCTGCAGTGTAATGTAAGGCCTGGGCTTTCATTTCCTACATCTTTATATCCAAAATAATGTTCCTCACTGCTGCACAGGAGTCCATGGGGACATGCATTAAGCCTCTTCACAGGCAATGTTCTACATCCTAAATGCATGTGGAGTCATTAGGATGCTTTGCGTGAGGCCTGCTCCTCTGCTCCTTCAGCATAGATGCTGGCCTCCAGCACCTTGTGTAATGAGCAAATCGTAGATAGCAACAGAAGAGGCAGTTGGATATCCACAAATCACTCAGGCAGTGGAGTATGAAGGAAAGCAGTTTTGTTCAGGACTCTTTGCCAGCTTCATGAACTGAGGGGACTATCCTTAGTAAAAAGGAGCTACCTACCCAGGGCTCTTTATTATTATGCTTATTAATATCACTTGCCAACAGAAGTGGTTAATCCTTCATCAGGAGAGCAATTAGGAACCGAGACTTATATTGGTGAGTATGTTTTCAATTAAGTGATTATGCACGAATTAAAATAACAGGTATATGGAAACAGGATTCAGTGAGTTACAGATACAGGAAGTCAGAAATAACTTTGTATTGGGTTGGCCAAAAAGTCTGTTACATTTTTTCCGTAAGATGGCTCTAGTGGTGTTTAGTTGTCTTTAACTTCATTCAAAACAATTTTGTTAGTCTGTAACAATTTTGTTAGATTGTGACAGCTGTCATATCAGCAGGCATTAAATAAATGAAAACTGGTGAAATTTTGTGCAGCCATTTTAATATTGAAGATGGAAGAAAATACACAACTTTTTACGTATTGCGTTTTATTATTTCAGGAAAGGTAAAAACAAAACTGAAACACATACAAAAAGATTTGTGCAGTGTATGGAGAAGGTGCCGTGACTGATCGAACATGTCAAAAGTGGTTTACAAAGTTTCTTGGTACTATTGACATTTTAGCCAAATAATTCTTTGCTGGGTGCCTATGTTATGCATTGGAAGATGTTTAGCAGCACCCCTGGCCTCTACCCACTAGGAGCCAATAGCGGAAGATAGCCAACATACTGAGACTATCCAAATCTATAAAGATAATGGTGAAAAAAATGTGCCTTTTATTTTAGGGAGAAAATGTAATGGACATTTTGCCCAACCCAATAAAAGCAAAGAAGGCACCCTCTGTACACTTCCAGGGTAGCCTATGGGGTACCTCCACAGAAACCTGCTTATACCATACACTTTTCATCTGACTGTAGGAGACTATTAGCTAATTAGATTATGTAGACAAGTTGACAATTTCATATTCCAGGTACATATTCCATTGTATTTTTCTAGAATTATTATTTATTTACAATTAATCTATTTCCTTAGGACAAACTCTTTCCAAGTTAAAGACATGTAGTAATTAAAAGAAATGGTCTGGCACCAGATTGGATGATTTTAAGTTCTAGCTCTGCCACTTACTCTCTGTGTAACCTTGGGAAAGTTACTTAACACCTCCAAGACTCAGTTTCCTCATTTGTAAGGTGGGTATGGAGATATCTCTCTTGCAGAATTCTTGTAAGGATTAGAAACAATGCAAAGATGGTGCTTGATGTGGCTAATGTTCAATAACTGGTGGCTATTTGTTTTGAGTAATTAACAATGAGAGCAAAGTATATATGCAAGATTGAGCTATGGTCTGAATTCACCAACATGTTCTCCTTCACACAGCCTAGGGGGAAAAGTGCCACTGTATCTTGATTGGCATCCACTGGATATTGGAAACTAGTAGGCAATTATTCATGGCTCAAATTTAAATTATAAATTTTTCCAAGAGGAAAAAATGCTCAATAGCTGAAAGTGAATGAACTCAGAATTTAGCAAGGGAGTCAGGAGTGATCAAAAGACTTAGGAGTTTGAGTTCCGGCCAAGATGGAGGCATAGGCAGTCACATTGTGCTTCCTTGCGCAACTAAGACTGAAGACAACAAAGATTGAGAAACAATTAACAACCAGAACAGAGAGAAATTAATTGAACAGAAGTCGGGCTCCAGTACATCCAGACCGGTAAGGAGCGGCGGAGTCGGGAGGCCTGTGAAGTGGGGTCGGGGGTTTCCGGCGGGAAGAGGCGCTGGCTGGCAGGCGCGCGCACGCAGGGCGCAGACGGCAGCGGACGGACCGGTGGCGTACTCTGGGCGCGGAAGCGCGGAGGTGACTAGCAGACCCAGTGAGGGGCGCAGGGCAGCTGGCTGTCCGCAGCCACACGTTTGCGCACAAACTAAGTGAAAATGGGCAGTGCCGCCGCATTTCAAAGCTTAAGAGCCCCGTCTGGGAACTGAGGCCGGGAGACTCTCCCAGCCTCACAGGAGACTTCTCAGGGAAGCCCACAGAGTCCGAGAAAGTACACCAGCCCACCGCCCGGGAGCCAGCACAGCAAGGGCCCAGTTTGCTTGTGGGAGGCAGTGGAGGGAACGGAAGTCCTAGAGAGAGCGGAGCAGGTGCCATTGTTCCCTCTCAGACCCCGCCCCCACATACAACATCACAACCCAGAGACTGGGGTGCCCCGCCCCATGAACACCTAAGGCTCCGCCGCCCTTACGAAATAGCCGCATCTGAACCAAAGGAAAATTAAAAAGATGGCTCAAACATATTTGAAAGCCCCAGAACCAATTTTTTTAAGTGACCAAGAAATTGCCGAATTACCAGATGCACAGTTCAAAGCACTGGTGATCAGGAAGCTCACAGAATTGGTTGACTTTGGACATAAATTAGATGAACAAATGCAGGCTACGATAACAGAAATGAAGGAAAACGCACAGGGAACCAATAGTGAGGGGAAGAAAACTGGGACTCAAATCAATGGAGTGGACCAGAAGGAAGAAAGGAACAACCAAACAGAAAAGAATGAAGAAACAAGAATTCAAAAAACT
>PVIA01017010.1:0-16961 GCA_004024845.1 Tonatia bakeri | reverse complement strand
GAGGGAGGGAGGGAGGGAGGGAGGGAGGGAAGGAAAGGAAACCCCATCTACTTATAACAGTACCAAATAATCTAAATTTCTAAGGATTAGTAATGCAGGTCAAAATCTCCAACCCAAGTAAGCTTTTGCTTCAGTCACAACTTGGAACTTTTGCCACAATGCCCTCTTCTTTGCCCTTGTAGGGAATCCATGGAGTGGATCACTCAGCATCCATTTGGACAACCTTCATTCATCCTTGTCTCCTTCTAGAGAAGCTGGAAAAGAAATCATATTCCCAGAATCGCTTGTAGCAAAGAGTGACCAAAAAAAATACAAGTTTTTTTTGTATTTGGAAGTTCCAGGAAACAGAACCCTTTATCACACATTGAGGCAAAATCTTGAACAGAAAACAACTTTTGTTCCCCTCTCTGCCTGCACAGACCACAGAGCTACTCGAGGTATAGTCCGGCCAGCCTCTGACAATGAGGCTGAAGGCCACAGGCTCAGGACAGCAGAGGCACGAAGGCAACTCACTGGGCTCCTTGGGCAGCTATGGGGCCTGTAGCCCTTAGTCCCGGATTTTTGGATAGGTGAGGAAAATAACCTCCAGCTTGTTTAAGCCACTCTGTGTTGGGTTTTCTGCTAATCAAAGCCAAATACATTCCTGGCTGTTAAACTCATTGATATGACAAAACTTTCAGTGTTTTAACTCATCAGTGATCCACTAAACCAACCACCCCTCCCCGCCTCCCAGTCTTCAGAGAGGTAAGATTTATAGAGAGTATACAGCTACTGAGAGTGCTTAATCCACACCCATGCATGCAGGGCTGTGACGTCCACCTCATTCTGTCCTCACAGGACTCTAGAAGAGGCCAAGTTAGGACCCCCAGCCAAGTCTGGTGGCAGTTTCTGAGCTTGTTACTGCCAAGCTACACAACCTGTGATGGATTTTTTCATTTAGATAATAAAGTAATCTTAACCTTCAAGTCTGCTCCCTGACTCAACTGGAGTTCTCCTAACAAACTTCTGAATTGGAAGAAGACCTTCACTAAAACATAAATCGCCCTTTCTCCTAAAGAAAACGGATTCATGTGCAGTTAAAAAAAAAAGAAAAACCTGACAAGCATTTGCTCTCTAGTGTTTTGAGATCTCTATCCATCACAGGGCACACAGCCATTGTGGGCGAAGGTCTGCTAAACACCGTGTGCCTGGTGCTGTGTGAAGCATTCCGCAGGCACTGTCTCCCATTCAGTGCTCATGGATTATCATCATGATAGTATTGTGATGACTGTCACTGTGATAATATTATGGTCATGACCATCAGGTAGTTATCACTGTTCGCAGCATCCCCAGGAGATGACACCACTGTTGTCCCCATCTTACAAGTGAGCAAACAGAACACATTAGCCCAGGTACAACATTTTCTTTGAAGAAGTCTCTTTCTAGACACCAGTAAATGACAAATTCAGAGCAACATAAAATTAGAAGGGAAATTAACTGGTTTTGCTGCTGGTCTATAGTAAAACTATCAGAACTGAGTGACTCAGGACACTCAAAGAATGAAAAATACTCAAGGCAGTAACAGTTACAATGAAGAGGATATAGAGCCTCCCCATCCTGAGGAAATCTGTAATTCCACGCTCATGTTGAATATACTTTTCCTCACTGTGTACTCATCCGCCTTTATGAGGGACACTCTGAGCTACCGGGAAGGCCAGTAATAATATTTTGAGAGCTGTGAAATGTTCATGTATTGTAAGACCATTTAATTCATTTTCCAATATATTTGATTTTCATTTTCAGTTTAAGAATATGTATCTTATAAACTATAATTTATGACAAATATGGTTATTACTAACGTATTCAGCACTTCCTATGTGGCCAGCACTGTGATATTTTACATACACCTTTTTTCTCTTAATTATCACAACCACCTAGGGATGCAGGCACTATTATCAACACCCTCTTTGAGAAATGAGTCTGCAGGTGATGAATTTTCTTCCCAAGCTTCCTATTAAAAGGTAACACCAAGATTCAAATCCAGATCTGGCCGAGAGCCCTGTACCTTTAACCACTAAGATTTATAAAGTGATTTGTTCTTGTTGGTTATTAGCATTAACCAAACACTAGCCCGAAAACTATATTAAGCTTAGCTCTTATGTACAAGTCTTTCATTTTCAGTACTCCCCATATTCATGTATTTTTATTTATTTATCCCTACTCCCACAAGAACACCTAAAAATTATCTGTCCACTTAGTCATAAGACAATCTTCAATGAAGTTTGCCAAATTAGAGAGACAGCATAATTACTGCTCTTCCTTTTAATCAATGATGTCTGATGGCCTAATTTAGTGGCTAGTTCTGCAGCTCGGGCAAGCAGCAGTAAATGATCCCAGTTGAGCCTAGTATTTTTAAAATGTGACATGGTTTTTGAAGTCGTTAACAGCAATATCCTAAAAGCCCAGCAGATGTCAACCTCAATTCATGAAAATAGAACATTTCCCTGCTTTTAACACTTCCTTCCTTCTATGATGAAACTCAAGGGGTTCAGAACTTTGAAAGTTCTATGAACCGATGCTTCTAAATTTTATGTAGGAAGATTTCATTGTATTGTACATAAAAAGTATAACAGTAAGATGTAAACCACCACAGGAAAAGAAAAACAAGAGTTAAAAGATACAGATTCCATGTTTGCCTCTCAGCACTACAAACACTAGAACTGTGTGGGACTCTTCTGACCTATTTATTTTCCCCCTCTTCCGGACTTCCCCCTGTACCTCTCCTCCCTCTTTGCATATCATAACTCTCATTTCACTGACTTAAATGAATCAATGTTGTGATCTCACATGAAACACAAAATCTAAATTTTGAAGATCAGTATTAAACCAATTAAAAACAATTTTTCTTTAGAATTAACAGTGCTGTTCATGGTATCCATTCCAAGACAGGCTATACCAATCAAAAAAACTAAACTAAACTTGAAAATAAGTTATCATTTATAAAACTGTTGACTAATAAAATTGATAATCTTCATTTAGATTTGAACAAAAATGCCAGCTACTCTGTAAGGCTGTTCCAAAGTAGTTATTGGGCCCTCAAAAAAAAAGGAGAAAAGGAAAACTAGTGATTTTTCTTTAACTTTTCAGCCTGGTGATTTTATTTGTATCAATGCTTTTGGGAGTGGATGATAATCCAAGAATGGCATTTCATTTCTGTGACCACTACTGCACTCCCCAGGTTTTAACCTCACTGAATTTTTGGTCCATTGCGTAGAAGAATTTCTCTACTAATAAAAATACAACCCATTAAAGATTAACTTGCCCCCCGGACACTCTCTCTGGAAACAAATTCCAAGCATTATAATCACCAATTTGCACTGTGTAGACTTAAAGGCAGACAATCTTATTTATCCTGATTCGAACTGGAAACCTGCACATAGTTTAAGCAACTGTGAAAAGAAAAACAGCAAATCCAGAATCACAATAATCAGGAACCTAGCCAAATGCAGACTTAACTTACTTGTCACTTTTGAAATGAAAGGGTTTTTTTCACTCAAGAATACTTAACAATATTAGAATATTTGTTGACTAGCTCAATGTCCTACCTTAGTATCTCTTTTACTTCCACAATGATGAAATCGCTAAATTTCTTTGTTCCCTTTATTTAAGCATATGCTATATGTCAGAAATTGGCTTAGGCACTAGAAAACTTTTGAGTAATAAGTTGTATTACTCAATAATAAGTTGTAATACTTATTATTAATACTGATAAGCAACTGATATATATTAGGCTCTTATCAGTGTGGCAAGTGTTAGCTTATTGGGCATTATCTCTTTTAACACTCACGAAATCCTAAGGGCAGACTGAAACAGAGGCCGGGGAGCTGCCCCAGTGTCCTGCAGGGATTTATCTGAAGCTGGGTCTGTGTGATCCCAGTGCCTGCACTTGCTATCACCATCTGGTATAAAGCGGCAAGGCACGATTGTATCTGGTTCAGAAAACCAGTCTTATTTCTTCCAGCATGGTGGTTCTACATGATCTGACACTGGAACCATGCATCACAAAGTGCCTTGTGACACTTTGTACTGGGTTCTATTGTCAAACGGGTTCAAAATTTACTTTCTTAGAAGGCACAATTCACTTGTTGATAATTTTGGAAAGTTAAAGCACTATGCTCAACGCTTGAAGAATTCTTTGGGATTAAAATGTGAAGATTTTATTATATATTGACTGGTGAAGAAATGTTACCTCAGTTAAGACTTTCTGTACATAAAAACTTACCACTGAGAAGCAATATTAAACCATCTCATGTCAGAATATCATATCTACAAATAGGAGAGCTTTCAAATTTAAAAAAGCCTCACCCATATTTCATTTCATTCTAAATGAAAATTAAGTATTTTTAAAACAAAATCCACTTCTAAAGCTCAAGTTACACGTGAGGGCTTCCTGGAAGCCAACATCACTGTCGTTATTTGCATGTGCGTGGGTAAAACAGACAAGGAAGACACATTACTATTGCAAGACCCACCAACTCCAGATTTATGGAGAAAAAAAAAATGGAAACTTGATGAAAAGGCAGGTATATGGCAGTTAAGTCCAATCTCTCAACAATATTTTTCTAAATGTAGCGTTTTGTTTCATAACCAGGCACTAGACAAAAAGAATCAGAAAACAAATGAAGTAACTAAAATGGGTTATCAAAATGCAACTGGGCTTTAATTTCCAAATCCACTTTGAAATATTCTTACTTGAACAGTTTATCACAGAAGTAACTCTCCTAAAAAGCCACATAATTTAAAGGGGAAAAGAGAGGGAGAGAGAGAGACATGACAAGCACTAGGATGTTTATCAATAAAAATAAGCAACAAGGGAGATGAATTTGTAGCTTATCCAAAAACGCCTGCCAAACACTCCTGCTATTTGTTTCCACCAAGTTATTGTTTTGGAAAACATGTTGTTCTCTCTTAAAATAACCTGCTTAAATGTTCTAAAATGCCGCTGCATTTCCAGAGGCTAAATAACTCCCATACTGCGATGCATTGACTGATAAAGTCAAAGTAAGTTATGCATAAAGTCACACACACAAAAAAAGTTGGAAGGCTCCAATGCTCCCTTGTTATAAGGACACTAGCTACTGAATGAATCCACTACTCGCCCTGCGCGAAACTAACGCCTGGTCCTCTGCAGTGCTTTAAAAATGACAGTCATTCGAAATACTTTATTTCTCTGGATGAAGGAAATAAACCACATCTGTGGCTACAGTTAAACTAGTAATTAACATTTTAAGGAAGGGCAAAATGACCTTGGACATTTTAGCGTTCACTCTGAGAACTCCAATCCTCCCATTAAAACACAGAATTTGTTTTCAGTCCGAAATGGTTAAAGCTGTTATGCCTGGGAAAGTCCCAAAGAAAGTAGGGAGTTAAAAAAAAAAAAACCCAAGTTGTGAAAGACAGTCAGACACCCATAGTACTGGAAGATTTTTATGAACTTATTGTAACTCATGATGTGTTTTATAGGCCTGTCAGGAGATGAACACATATTGTCCTCCAACCCAGAAGCAATGCCCTGACACAATCACCAGCTTTTGGATGCTCACCCCCAGCCTGGCCCCTCTGGCTCCAGGGTGGAGGATGGTGGGCGGAACTCCTGTCTTAAGCCTTGACATCTGCAGAGCGTTTTTCCAATAGCCAGACAAGGCCCCTCAGCTGGAGGAAGTGGATACTGACAAGAGGAAAGAAAGAAACAGACAGAGAGAGACAGAGCTAGAATTCAAAGCTGCCAGCGAGTGGGAGAGTCGCACATACTCCGTGCGGTCCAAGTGGGTCCGGATGGCACAGCCCAGGTGTCCGCACTAAGGCTGGCATCTCCAAAGTCCAGTACGCAACTTGGGCGCGCCGTTACAAACTCGGCCTTAGGCTTTTCTGGAGCCGGCAAGTTAGCACAGGGTCCCCGGTGCCTAGAGACCTGAGAGGCGTGGAAGGGTGGAGAGTCCCGCTAGACCTCCACTCCATGGGTGTCCCCCGGCTCCGCGGGGAAGGGGACCAGGGGACTAAGTCGGCTGTGGGCCGAAGTGGCGGGTGCTGGGGCTCACGACGAGGATGTCCGGAAGGGAGCTGGGGACGCAATAGGGGAGTCCGAAAACGCGGGGGGATGCCTACCTTGTAACATGGCCTCAAGTTTCTTCCTGTCCACGCGGAAGCGCTCCTCGCTCCACTCTGGGCTATGCAGGGGCGCCCCGGCAACGAGGTCGTCCTCCGAGCCAGGCATGGGCGAGTCGGTACTGCGTTCGCTGTTGGAACCGGGGTCCGACTGCGCCGCCAGGTAGCCGGGCTCGCCCTGGGCGGCCATGGTGTGCGTGCGGTGATCGGGCTCCCGCTGCAGCCGCCGCTGTGCCTCCACCGCCTCCGATTGCCGGCCGAACTCGTCTAGCTCCCCGCGCCGCGGCGCTACCTCGTCCGCCCGCAGCCGCCGTTGCCGCCGCCAACACCGCCGCCACGGAGTCCCCGGCGCATCCCAGCCCCGGGCGCCGCCCACACTGCCAGCCGCCCCGGGTCCAGTCCTCGGTCCAGGGCCAGTGGCTGCACCGCCCCCAGCCAGCAACGCCCGCGCGAAATGAGCGCGCCGCACCGCCCGCGCATCCATCCGCTGGGCTCCGGGGCTCCCTCCCCGCCCGCCGCCTCTCCAGTCGCGCGCTCATTGGCCGGGCAGGCCCACGGGGAGCCCCGGCGGGCGGGCAGGCAAACGCGCAGGCGGGCGGCCCCTGGCGCTTGCACACACTCGCGCACACATACCCACCACGTACACACTACCTCTTTTCTACATTTAAACGTAAAGATCTTGTCCCATGCACATACTTTCATAGTTCAGACACACTCTCCAAGTTCAAGCCCAGCACCCTCCTGAACGCACATTCAGTGCACACACAATTTCCTTTCTACTTACACACAACACACTATGCCCAGTCCATCCCACAAGTTGGAAACTGGAGGGAAGAAAGAGAAGGGCTGCGGAAACAACAATGTCCATCTCTTACAGACATTACTTGTGGTCATTGCTCCCGTGCAGCTCATACCTCCACTGTCAGTTCAAACTCAGATCGCTCCTCTCACTCCTCCCAGCAAACCAGCCTGCTGCACAAGAGGTGGACAAGAGGTTTACTCTTTTTTATTGCGAGGAAAGGGAGGTTTGTTTTTTTTTTTTTCTTAAATGAGGTGTGGATGGAGTCATTCTCTATGTGATTCTCAAGGAACGGATTCAGCTAATTAAAGGGGAGGGGCACTCTGAGATTACAATGGAGATTAGCTGGATCCAGGGCTGTCTTGTCAGGCACAGAGGGCTCTTCTGTGTTCTCAAGATCAGTGTCTCACAGATGATAACCAGCAAATGAACCTCTGACCCTTCCTGCCCTGGCCAGCCCACCCACTGCCATGGACTTGAAGCACCAGGAGAGAAGAAACTCGTTTGCACTAGGAATACCCTTGGAATTCTTTCCCAGTTCACACTGATTCATACCTTCTTTTGTTTTGTGACCCAAAGCACAAAGATCTTCCTTTTTTGAAAAGGGGTAGTTCACTGTACCACAGAGGGAGGCTTACATGAGGAGCAAGCCATATCACTGGCATGGGTCTGTGGACAATCAGGTACCATGCTTAAAGTTAATTGCAATTCTTACAGGTTTATTTGCTTAATTAACAATTGACTCTGCCTGGGCACCATGGAATAACTGACAGATGAGAAAACTGGGACTGTGGGAAGTCAAAAGACATGACTAAGGTCACACAGAAACAAATAACAAAGCCAAAAATGAAACCTATGTGTGTACTTGACAAATAACCTTCACAAAGTCCTGCCTTGCTGAGCAGAGAACCCTCCTACTTTGTCGCCTGCTAAAGAAGCGAGAGCAGAAGTACAAGTTAACTGCTTGGTTCACCACCATACATTCCTTCTCTGGATGTATTAATCATTGTGCAAAGCACTAATTTAAGCACCAAAAGAAGTTATCAAGGAGACTACACTAGGTATATTTACCATCTTTTCTGGCAGCAAGTATTTTATGGGAACATACTCTGTGCTGGCACTGTATTAAACCCAAAGAATCGTGACGGCAAGCAAACACCACTCCATTGCAGGAGCTGGCATTCTAACGAGGAAGATAGAATGTTGAGCAAAAATAAATAAAATAAATAACTCAGGAAAATATTGTATTGCACCCATAGTAGGCATTAAAAATGAGAGACTCAAGGTACAAGAACTCCTATCATGGAGTAATTGGATTTTGTCTGAGAGGTCAATGGAGGCTCCTCAAATACAGTGACCCTAGAGCTGAGAATGGAAGTTTGCAAAGGAATTAACTGGGCAAGAAAGAGGAGGGAAGAGCCTTTCTTACAAATGATCATTCAATCATAATAATATCCCTGAAGGTAGACATTACAATTATCCTTGTTTATCAATTGAGGAACCTGAGGCACAGGTGGTAAAATAACTTACTCAAGTTTGCACAGCTAAGTTGTAGAATCAGTCTGTGAACCCAGGCAGTCTTCCTTGGATATTAGACTTTAGGTGCTCTGTACTTTGCTACTAATCTATACTGTCTCTCACCGGGATCAGCACAAGCAAAGATTCTGTGGTTGGAGAAGGGAGCATGTATTCTTCCATAGAAGAACTAAAAGAAGACCATCTTAAGCTGGTAAAAGAAAACAAAGAATTAGATGGTACTAACTAAGGCAGGAGAGATAAGTAAGGAATAGAGCATGTAAGCCAAGTTAAGGGGTTTATATCTTTATCCTTAGAACAAAAAGAAGCCATGTAGAGACTCTAAATAAAAGATGGGGTACTTAGATTTGCATTTTTTTTAAATGACTGTGGCTATCATATAGAGAGCAGACTGAGGAATGAGGATAAAAGTAATTAAACCAATTAAGAGACTGTCTAGAAAGTTTAGGTAACAGATGCTCATAACTTACCTGGAATGGTGATGATGGAGACATATAAAAGGATTTGAGAAATATCTTGATGGTAAATATCTCCAACTGGATTGGTGACAGACTCAGTACAGGGTGATTAAGAGATAAATGTAAAGAATGGCTCTAAGGTCCTGGCTAGCATAATGGGAGGGAGATAGGTACCATTAACTGAAATAGGAAACACTGGAAGAGGACTTACTATATTGGAGGAACAATGAACATGAATTAGGTATACTGAGTTTGAGGTGCCATTGAGACCCCCAAGAAGTAAGTAAGCAATTGGATATAAAGGTCTGGAGTTCCAAAAAAGAGATCTTGCCTGGAGATTCAAATGTGTTGTTTGTCGGGGGTCATGCTAACCATATGTGTGGGTAGGGCTGTCTAGGAAAATAAAAGAGAATTAGAAGAAAAGAGAATCAAGAAAAGAGCCTTTCACAAATTCCAACAGTAGATAACAGTATAATGGGAAAGAAGATGGAATTAGTGAGAGAAGAAAACACAAAACAAAATTTTGTCAGGTATGCCCACGAAAACGACTATTTCCAAAAAGGGAAAGTGTGATTATCTTTGTATAATAAGGGAGGTCAAAACATTTGATGGGTGTCACTGGGTATCTTAGCAAGAAGGCCAGAACAGGGTGGTGAGAGACAGACAACAGCTAGTGAAATGAGGAGTAAAGACAACAATCTGGAGGAAGATTGCCTGAAAAGAGGAGAAGAGAGCACTAGCTGGAGGATACTATGGGCAGAGGAAGAGCCCTTTGTTTTTTATTGGGCCGGTTGGCTGGTAGCTTTGGTAACTGATATAAGGGGTGAGAATAGAGCACTGGAAATGATCCAGTTAACAAAAATTAAATATGTAAGAAAAGAAATGGGAGGGATCACAATTACAGGGCTTTGAAAGCATAAACAAGTAGAAGAGAAACAGATGGGTATAAATGTAGGTCAGTGTGCAAGTTTCATTTCTACAACACAAGGGAATCCCATCCAATGGCTTTTATTTTTCCCAAAAGAGTAAAAGTTAAAGTTATCTGTTCAAAGTGTATAAGAAGAAGAGCTGCCAGAGTTTTGAGGGGAGTAGAAAGATTTTGTTTGTGTTTGTTTGTTTACAGAGTTTTAAAAGTAGCTTTGCATCTGTAAAAGAGTGAATCGGTACTATTGAGAGTCCAGTCGATGTTGGTAGCCATGCATTTGTGATGGGCCCAGTCTGCTTGCCCTGCTCACCAGTGCTGAGCTTCGTGTGTGCAGGCATGGAGAAAACACAGGGGGCCTGCCAAATGGATGAAACACCAGGTGCTAGAAGGCAATGGAGCAGTGCCTGATGGGAAATAATTTCTTACACAGAACTATACCCAGTACAACTATCAATCAAACCGGAGGACAAATTCATTCCTAGTGATACTCTACCTGAGCCAGCTACTGAAGACTGTGCACCCCCAAAACAAGGGAGGAAACCAAGATAAAGAGAAAGATACGGAACAGAGAAAACCAGAGATCCAGCACACAAAAGGGGTCAGGTGTTCCCTGGGATGATGGGGAGAGGAGAACAAAAATTGGAATAGGTCAGAAGTCTCAGGGTAGAGATTTCTTCTAGATTAAATAGATAGATTTCATAAAGAGTTAAAACATTCTGAGGAGATTAATACTGTTGGTGGTGGGAGGGAGGTAGGGAGGACTGGGGGTTGGTCTGAGATGGGAGTAAAAGGCAGAAAACTGTACTTGAACAACAAGTAAAATTTAAAAACTTTAAAAAAAGTCAGTGGTGACTTTAGAGATAAATTCAAGATTGGTTCATAGCAAACTATGGCACAAATATACAGACAGTTAATAATCCAAATATTAAAAAACCTATGCAGCACAGTCAACTTAGAATATGCCACGTGGCTGAGCTGTAACTAGTATGTGTGTAGCTGTAATAACGTAAACCATGAATGCTGATACAAACTATAGTGGAAACATAACTAGATTAGGACTTTGGGGGACTGGAAAGTGTACATGTGCGTAGTGGGAGCTTTGCAGGGGGCAGTGGTGGGAAGTGATGCCTCATCTGCTTTAGAGTAACATCAACAGATAGTGACTGAAACTTTTAAAAAACCCAGAAGGGGCAATATAAGCATGTTATCTGAAGATATGGAGGTAAAAACAAAACCAAGCTAAACGAGTTGGAAGTAGTTGTCTATAGAAAATGGGAAATGGGGGGGAGGCTTACAGTACTGCTGGTTGTCACACACATCTTCTAGAATCATTGGATTCTTTAACCCATATGGCAATATAACTTTTAGAAGAGCCAATGAAGTAACAAATGTTTTTAGTATAATCATAGAAATGATAGATAAATAATAGAACCTTGAATTCATAACTTCCGCGTCCTGTGCTCTTTCTACAAAACCTGAACCACAGTTGGCGCAGTTGACAGTGTTGTTTTCGTAAAGCACGTCTGCTTTGTCTTTGTCTGCAGATACCACTTAAGAAAAAAGTAATGTCCAATTCATTCAAAGTACAGAAACAGACCAGATGTCAGGTGGATAGAATTGTGGATAGATGGATTTTTATGGAGTAAATTACATTAAATCTTCAGGTTCGTAAAATATGAAAATCCATGAGATTTAAAAAACAAGAACCATTATCTTACATTCACTTTTAAAATATATGTCTAAATTTGATTAGTGGTCATCTGGTGAAAAAAAACTCCTCTGGGAACTCTTTAAAGGAAAGTGGATTGGTGTTTGCTTCCAGGCACTCTTAATTAGTTCCCTGATTTAGTTTCTTCTAAGGCAAAATACAAAACTACTGATCCTGAATTTACGTATTTTTAAGAGTTTCAGAAGTTTATATTAAATATACTTTTCTATTTTAATTTAAAACCTTGTCATTATAATTATGTTTGAATAATCTCAACATATGGCCAGATATCACTCAATTAAATGACATACAAAAGCTCTTACATTTCACGTTCCAACAATGCTGAACAATCTCCCGGTTTAGTCCTCTTCTCTCCTTCCTCCAGCCTCGTACACATTCTCCCATTTTCCTACCCCCGCCATCACAGACATCCTCGTTCCAGGCCGATTTTTCCTTCCCAGTGAATGTTATGCATATTCCCATTGAAACAACTGCTTTTGCATTGATTGTTTGTATTGTCATCATAATCATCATAGTTACTATATGTCTTGTGTCAGAGTTCCTGAGGGCAGAAAATGTATCTTTTCACTGTTGTGTCTCCAGCACCCAGAAACTGCCTGGTAGGCATTAACCATGCCCCTAGAAAATGTTCTTAGAAATTATTTCATGATACAATTTGGGTGAGTATATAACCAGAAATTAAGGTGTGGAGAAGCACACACAAAAAAGTTAAAACTCTAATGATTGAATTAAAAGCAGTTGCTAGGTAGGGACATTATTTTCTCACTTTATAGCTGAGGAAACAGAGGCCTGGAGAAGTAAGACAAATTAACTAGTGGACCACATTATATGAAAATAAACTTAGAGTCATCAACGTTGAATCTGAAAGATTATCAGGTCCAGGATAATCTGGTTCAGGAAATTGAGACCCAAAGACTCAAAAGAAAAATAAAGTTCAGCAAATAGATGCTTAAAATTCAAGAAAAAGCTGATTTTCAGCAAAACATCATCCACAGAAAACATTGTTTTTGTCTTAAATAGGTTTTTCATTTTAACTTTTTACTGAAACTTTTTGGCCAAAAGTCTACATAGCCATAGTATGGTATAGTATTTTGGAGGTCAATTTGCTGTTAAGTGAACATTCTAAAATCATATCAATTTTCCCTTCAATCAAGTTAAAAGAGCAGCAGAGTAGTAGAGATTCAATTTTAATGCCTTTAGAACTGGCTCCAGGAGAAGGCTTATTTGAAATAAATGTAGGAAAAGAAGATGAGCCTACTGTGGGTCATGGCAGTGTTTATTCAGATTAATAATAATGCCTCATATTTATTGAGCATTTACAATTTGCTGGACACTGTTAGTGGTCTTATTTGGTTCTCTCGATGATTCTCTGAGGCTGGTACAATGATTATCTCTGTTTTAAAGAAGGTAATAGCTGAGAGGACATTTAAAGAAGGGAATACATGGAGAAGACAACATACCTGGAGACGCCCAGTGTGCTGTGGCTGTGACCCGGACAGAGACATCTGATGGAGCTGTTAGTCATAAAACAAGTGTGCTCTTCTCCCCCGGGACTACCTCATTACACATGGGGAATGTAAACTGTTAGAGGTGGAAGGAGCCTAAGGCTCATTGATGCTGGTTGTGTTCACTTTTAAAAAATAGATACTGCCTTTCAAATAAACTGTAATGCAGAAAGCCCTTACAGAAATCTAATAATAACAGAGTTGCTCTGGTTGAAGAAGAACAATGGATTCTCATTAGTTCAACCTTTTCTTTTCAAAATTCAGGGTTCCGAAGGCTTGAAAAACTAGTGATCTCATTCTCTCTCTCTCTCTCTCCTCTCTCTCTCTCTCTCTCCTCTGTCTCTCTCCCCCCCTCCCCCCACCTCCACCTCTCTTTCTCATAAAGTAGAACCACACTGACTTGCACAAATTCCACAGCCCAAAGCATCAAGTTATACTCAGGTTTTTATTGCTTTCCCATCAGAAGAGAAGGGGGTTTTGTTTTCCATCAGTGAAAGTCAAAGGATATCTAGCTGCCCCAGGACATCTTAAGATTGTCTTACCATTTCAAAAAAAATAGGCTTCTAACTAAAAAAAAAATTCTGAAAAAGTAACATTTTCATTGGAATTTCAACACCCCAATGCTGAGTAAGTAATACAGAAACGTGGGTCTTTGAAAAGAGATTAAAATAGATCAAAACAGAAGAAAGTGAAGCAGCAGACAGAAGACTAGAAGGAAATAAACTTTGCAAGTCACTTACCTAAATTCTAACATTGCCTAACACTCAACTTTGCCAGAATGAAAAAAAAAAGCCAGCATGCTATGTTGAAAGTACCACCCATGGAGATATTGAAGCTCCAGCCTAAGAGCTCCTGCAGTTGTCCAAGTTTCAAGGAACATGTTAATTGTGCTTTTGATCTACAGTACCAATATTTTACCATCATCCAGGATACCTGGACTAACACTTACATGCAAATTTGTTCTTGTGACCTCCTGGGACTCAGAAAGATGGAAAGTTTTCAAAAGACAGTAGAATAAGCATGTGCAAAATTGTACTTTCCTGACTTTTTTTTTTTTTTTTTTTGATGAACTGACAGTTGCTGGGAATGTGACTTTTAGATTTAGCCAGAGAAAGATGTCTGCAGGGCCATAAAAGCATGCAACCATCCAGGATGTGAGAGAGCTGGCTCTGCTTCTAACACTACTCTCAGTTACAAGGTAAATTCCTCCAATGCCACTTATGTGCTAAACCTCACATCAAATGAGAAGAAAAAGATTCCAGAAATGAGGGCCAATGAAGTATTGAAAGTGAACCTTCCTGGGCAGCTTGTGTGGCAAAAATGGTTCATAGTAGGAAAAGAATGGGTCATCAAAGGAAGGACGAGGCACCAAATATGCAGAAATGCCAGTGGGCAAATACGTAGCACACACTCCACCACACCCTCAACCTACTCTCATGGCTGACATTACTAGTCCATCACAGTCTCCTTCCACTCCAGCTCAGGAAGTGCTTCTCAATGAGCAGTCCAAAGAGCCAACACAAATCATTTAGAGTTGGCTCTCAGTATGGAATTTCATTACCATGTTGGACACAGTGCTGTGGTTAAGGGATTGAAGATGATAGTCATTCATTTGGACACAGGCTGTTGACCTCCCTTTTGTGGGAGGTGAGCCTAAGACCAAAAGAAATAATATACTAGATAATATACATCATCTGTCAGCTGTTCCCTTCAGAAACACTGTGTTTTTGTGAAAAATGAATGGGAATCAAACTGAATCTACTCCAGGTTCAGAATGTGGTAATGAGCTAGGTCCATGTAGAACTATCAGTATGTACCTGCTCACAGCCAAATCCAGCAACACATTAAAAAGATCATACACCATAATCAAGTAGTATTTATTCCGAGGATGCAAGACTGCTACAATATCTGCAAATCAATGAATGCGATACACCACATAAACAAAATGAAGGATACAAACCACATAATCATATCTATAGAAGTATTTGATAAAATCCAGCACCCATTTATGGTAAAAACTCTCAGCAAAGTGGGAATGTAGGGAACATACCTCAATGTAATGAAGGCCATATATGACAAACCCACTGCCAACATCATACTCAATGGGCAAAAACTACAAGCATTTCCCTAAAGATTGAAAACAATACAAGGAGGGATATCCACTTTCACCACTTTTATTCAATATAATACTAGAAGTCCTAGCCACAGCAATCATTTAAGAAGAAGAAATAAAAGGCATCCAAATTGGAAAGGAAAAATTAAGCTGTCATTATTTACCAATTACATGATACTGTATATAGAGAACCCTAAAGATTCCACAAAAAAAAAAAACTATTAGAATGGATACATTAATTCAGTAAAATAGCAGAATACAAAATAAATATCCAGAAATCACTTGCATTTTTATACACTGATAGTGAGTTATCAAAAAGGGAAACTAAAAAACGATCCTATTCACAATTGCTTCAAAAAAATAAAATATGTAGGAATACCTTTAACCAAGGATATGAAATACCAGTACTTATAATCAGAAAATTATAAGACACAGAAGAAAGAAATTGAAGAAGACACAAATAACTGGAAGCACATACCATGTTCATGGACTAGAAGAATTAACATCATTAAAATGTCCATAGTACCCAAAGTAATCTATAGATTCAACACAGTTCTTATCAATATATCAATGCAGTATTTCATAAAACTAGAATAAATACTCCAAAAATTTATATGGAACTACAGAAGACCCCAAATAGCCACAGCAATCTTGAGAAAAAAGAAAAAAGTTGGAGGAATCATACAACCAGATATCAAACTATACTACAAGGCCATGGTAAGAAAAATAGCATGGTACTAGCATAAAATAGACATATAATACAATGGAACAGAACAGAGAGCCCAGAAATAGACCCATGCCTTTATACTCAATTAATATTTGACAAAGGAAGCAAGAACACGTAATGGGGTAAAGACAGTCTATTCAATAAATGGTGTTGGAGAGAGTTCCAGCCAAGATGAAGGCATAGGCAGTCGCATTGTGCTTCCTCGCTCAACCAAAACTAAAGACAACAAAAATTGAGAAACAAGAAACAACCAGAACAGAGAGAAATTAATTGAACAGAAGTTGGACTCCAGTACATCCAGACCGGTAAGGAGCGGTGGAGTTGGAGGCCTGCGGAGAGGGGTCGAGGGGTCCCCTCGAGAAGAAAAGCTGGATGGCAGGCGCGGGCGCGCAGGGCACAGACGGCAGCGGACACAGACCGGTGGCGGACCCTCGGCACAGGAGGCAACTAGCAGACCCGGTGAGGGACGCAAGGCAGCTAGTTGTCCGCAGCCACGTTTGCACGCAAACTAAGCAAAAACGGGCAGTGCCGCCACGTTTCAAAGTCTGGGAGCTGAGGCCGGGAGATTCTCTCAGCCTCACAGGAGACTTCTCTGGGAAGCCCACAGAGTCCGAGAAAGTGCACAAGCCCACCGCCCGGGAGCCAGCACCGGAAGGGCCCAATTTGCTTGTGGGAGGCAGTGGAGGGGTCAGAAGTCCTAGAGAGAGTGGAGCAGGCACCATTGTTACCTCTCAGACCCCGCCCCCACATACAACATCACAACCCAGCGACTGGGGTGCTCCGCCCTGGTGAACACCTAAGGCTCTGCCGCCCTTACGAAACAGCTGCAACCAAACCAAAGGAAAATAAAAAAGATGGCTCAAACATATTTGAAAGTCCCAGAACCAATTTTTTTAAGTGACCAAGAGATAGCAGAATTACCAGATGCACAGTTCAAAGCACTGGTGATCAGGAAGCTCACAGAATTGGTTGACTTTGGACATAAATTAGATGAACAAATTGCAGGCTATGATAAGAGAAATGAA
>PVIA01017009.1:0-16962 GCA_004024845.1 Tonatia bakeri | reverse complement strand
CCCTTTATTCATTCTTTCTTTCTTTCTTTCATTCATTCATTGAATATTCCCTGTGCACCTATTGTGTTTGTCATCAGCCCTGTGCTAGCTGATGCTGGGGACCTAGTGGTGACTTAGTCCCAGGCCCTCTCCTTCTGGTTCTCATGTCCATTGAGAGACACACACCACCCTCGACATGACCCAGAATGAATAGGGCTGGGAAAGAGGGCCAAGGGCATCAAGGGTGGCTTCCTGGAGGAGGGGCTCTCTGAGGGTGATCTTAAGTATAAGCAGGAACTCTTACTATTTCAGTGTGGTTCGGCTGTGGGAGGGCAGAGGGCAGGGCAGAGGGCAGGGCAGGGCTAGTCTCCCTGTGGGACTTAATCTGGGTGCACTGGGACCGACCCCCCGCGTGGGTCCTAATAGGGGACGGAAGTGGTAAGATTTGTGTCTATGGAAGATCCTAGTGTGTGTCTCCTGTGAGGGACAGGGGGGATTGAGCAGGAGGCAGGAGAGCAGGGAGGAGGCTTCTGAGAGCAGAAATAATTGTGCAATAGCAGAGTCTCAAGGGCCAGGGGACTGCACGTTCCTCTCCCTTCTCTTCAGGCCTCCCCTCTCTTATAGCTGCAGGGCACAGAGGCACCCTCTAAACTGCAGGTCATGACCATCCTTCCTCTTGTGTAGCCAGTGAGCTTGTCCAAATGGATACCTCAAACACTATGAGGTTTCATTGAAAACAGAATAGTGTACGCTTTTAGAATGTTGACCATCACTGGGTAATTCAACGTGTCTTTGAACTGTGTACACCTCGCATAATGATTTAATTTAATATCTCTTTCCAGTGAGTCACATACACATAGGTAGTCAACATGGGGGTGGGAAGGCTCCAGGCACAAACTTGCATCTCCTTTCCAGGCAAAGTGCCTCATCATGTCTTCTAAAAAAGTGGGTTTGGCTCTCACATCCTCTGTTCCAGGTGTTTCCTGGGGAGACCGAAACTCAGCTCAGTGTCTCTGTCAGTCCCAGAAGTAAACAGGATCCCTGGGGCAGAGTTGGGTTGGCATCTCTGAGGAGGCAGGAGCCCATTTGCCCTCCTGTCTTGGATCCTAGTCTCTGTAGGTGCCTGAGTCAGGACTTGAGTGGGAAAGGAAGGGAAGTGTGGGTAGGGTAGGGGTATCTCAGGGGCTGTGCATGTGAAATGGGCCATGAGGGCCCATCCTCGGACACTGAGGACCCTGACTGGACAGTGATTAGGTTTGGGGGCCAGGCAGTCCTGGGTTTGAATCTTTATACTTTCTCAAAGGACCATGTACCATATTCACCAGTAGCTCTGTTCATCTCCATGTATAAGAGAAAGGTTTGATTTTACGTGTTGGATTCTGATGGCTTTGAGCCCCACCTCACATCCACTGCATGTCAGAGCTGATCACATATATTTTCCTTGGTGGCAGAACAAAAGTCCAGCCCTCTACTGCAGCATGCATATAGGAGCCAAACCCTGGCCCAAGGTCCTAGGCCAAAAAAAATTTTTTTTAGAAAGACAATGTCCACATTCACAGCAATTTAACATGAGAATGAACCTGAACCCATCTCCTCAGGGGAGTCCCATTACTGTGTCGTGGGCCAAGATAAGCATTCTTTCATATTGCTTATCAGTTGCCTGAGTGTCCCTGTATTGTACCTGGGCTGACACCTGCACAGTAGACAACTGAAAGGCCATACATGTTTAAAAAAAGAAAGAAAACTGAAAGACCATATAGACAGTGCCCAAGAAGCTGCCTCTACATTCCCACCCCTGTGCTGCCCATTCTGGGTTGCCCATCTGGGATGAGTTTGGCATCTCTGCTGGACCTAGGCTCCATGGGGATGCTTGGGGCCCCATGGTGAGAAAGAGTCTACTGGAAGCCCCATTGGATGTATTCTTTCTGCCCAGTTTTCTCAGGAAGACCCTGGCATGAAGCGCCACTGTATGCCACAGTCTGGACTGGACCCAGATAGCCCAAGTCCCAGCCAGGGAGCCTCCATCTGTCTCAGGTCCAGCCCCTCTGGGAAGGGCACCCCTGGCACAGATCCCAGATGGGACATTCCCACAGTGCCCTGGTGGTGCTGGCAGACCCATGATTCTGGAATGTGAAACAGACCAACATTGCTATTTTGTGATGTCACAGGCTTCCCTTTACCACCAGGTGCTAAAGAACTTACTCCTGGTTGCTCCAGTGTTATTTCCATTTTTGGCCTTAGAGACCTCCTTCCAGGGAATAGGCAGAAATTTGATGGAACTTCCTATTTTCAAAAAGAATGTCAGGTATGGAGGTGCCAAGAGCGGCTTCAGCAGCCACCAGACGGAGGCTGAGGGTGGGGGTGGGGTGAAGAATGTCAGATATGTGGGATGTGGCTGAGGAGGAGGGGCTAGACTCCTTAATGCCAGAGAGCCCATCCTCCAAAGTCTCATTGGGTGGAATAGTGCCCTTTGCTCTACCTGTGTTACTTCAAGTTTAAGGGCAGGTCTCTGCTATATGCAGAGGCTATTCATTACATGCCTATACCTGATGGTCAGGCTTCAGATGCTCTGCAGCAGTAGCAAGAACTTCAGAAAAAAAAAAAGAATATACTCAAACTACTATAAATAGAAGAAGCTGTAGCACCAGAATAGGATCTGGTCAATTCCATGCCAAGGCTACATTGCTGGGTCCATACCAGGACCCCAGAAATGACCCCTAACAACACCTCTGAACTGGGAACTTAACCTTTTTTTTAGTAAACAATGTAAATGGACACTATTCAGCATACACAATACAGAAGTGCCTCAAATACACAGGTAATCCTCCCTTCAAATTTCAACAGAGAATTTCCCATTAGATACTGGATTTAGGTAGAAGATCTACATGTGGATGCTGGGATGGCTGACCTCCTCTTCTTGGGGACACTTCTCTGAAGTGGCCACATCGCATTCAGGACCAGATGTCCAGCAATCTCCCCATCGCTTGGTCTGTGCAGAGAGGTTCCAACTCCCTCCTCCCAAGGGGGCATAGAAACACAGTAGGAGTGAACAGGAATGGTGAGGAACACAGGCAAGTGATGGTCTTGGCAGTTTCACCAAAACTCCTCTTGAGTCATTAGGTGAACTTGGTTCTTTATTAATCTAAGTCTCACTACCATCCCCCTGGACAGGGTATATTTTGTGAGAGAATACACTACTCGTACAGGTTGTTGGCAGAATCTCAGTCATTTTTAAAGGACAGAAAGTTCAAGAAGTTGCATCCTCAAAAGTTGCACCTGAAAATAATTAGCAGGAACAGTGTGGAAGGCACTGGGGGAAATGTGGGGGCAGTGGACACAGTGCAAGAGAAAGAAATGGGCCCCAGGGTCATTAGACTCACCACCCAGTGAGACACAAGCTGACTTGGCAGCCTGGATATCAGCAAACCGTGACTAAACATGAGAGAAAGCAAGAGAGAGAGAGAGAAGAGTTGACGCTTGAACAAAGAAGGCTCAAACAACTGAGGGAGATCCACTTATGTACAAATTTTTTTCACTAAATATGCAGTCCGTCCATGTATCCCTGGGATGCTCATCTGCAGATTCAACAAACCACAGACTGAAAATAGTATTTTCAATCCACTTTCTCAAACCCAGTTCTGTGTTAAGGGCATAACCTCCCCTGGGACAAGAATCTGAAATACACAAAATGTCTCTCTACAAACCTGGTGCAGTCTGCGCACCAGAACCTGGAATGCATCACTAGAATCAGACCTTTGACTTTCCACCCAAACACCTGTGGGTTTGCATGCAGCATCTAGGGTGGAGCGATTCCCTCAAGAACAAATCACTCACTCTGCTTTTAAAAGTGTGATGTCAATTGGAAAAAGACGAAAAAGCTGCTAAACTCAGTCACATTTAATGGCATATCAGATACCTTACTGGTTGCGGTTGGTGAAGCGGTGATCGAGTCTGTGTCTGCACAAGTGTGGGGGTGAGGTGGCCCTGCACCCGCACCACCCCATGACTCACAAGGATCACCTTAATCCTCACAGCGTCTCTGAGTGATGAGAGCGAATCACGTTGGACAGAGGAGGAAGCTGAAGCCTAGTGCGGTTCATGCATTCCCCCCACACTTGTCCAGGACCCCCACTTGAGCCGTCCTGTGGAGCTGAAGAAAGTCCACATCTCCACCACAGCCTCTGGGGGTGAAGGGTGTGACGTGCTGGGACCAGAAACATTAGTGAGAGTAGTAATGGGGGTGTGGATAGATGTCAAGATCTAGTCATTCTCAGTATTGTTTAAACTAAGTAAAGTAGCTCAGGCTGGTGTGGCTCAGTGGACTGAGCACCAGCCTGTAAAGCAAAGGGTCAACAGTTTGATTCCCAGTCAGGGCACATGCCTGGGTTGCCAGCCAGGTCCCCAATAGGGGGCGCTCCAGAGGCAACCATACATTGATCTTTCCCTCCCTCTCTGTCTAAAAACAAATAAATAAAATCTTTTTTAAAAATTTTTAAACAAAGAGCATTTATGTTTCAATAAGGATTATACAACGTTTAATATTTTCCAGGCATAGGTTAAAATATTTTACATATACGAATTTATTTTACCTGGGTTTCATCACCGTTTTCCAAGGAAACCGTTTTCCCAGGAAACTGAGGCACAGAGGCCATATCACTGCCAAAATCACACAATTAATATCAGTGTGGGGTATCACCTGGGAATCCCAGCTGCTGATTTCTTGCTCCCCCAACACCTGCTGTCTCCATCATGTTCATGCAGACATGCTTTTCAGGCAAAGAACCTTCTGGAAGGTCACACTAGGCAATAGTGTGTTTTTTGAGGGGAGGAAGTGGAGGTCTGAGGATAGGAAGAGCTTTGCTTTACATTTTATTTCTGTGCTGCTTAAATTCACAATGTGCACTTCACATAAATATCATCAATATAAATTCAAAATAACAGAAATCATCAACTAAGCCAATATAGGAAGGATGCAAATACTCAAAGATTAAAAAGAAAATAGATAAAGTTACAAAAGAAAAATAAGCAGATCCTTGAACCAAATATTTGTGTTTCCCATCACTGATGAACAAAGAGAAAAAATTCAAATGATAACTAGAGAAAATCGTGAAGTGTAAACTAATCTGTACATGACTTTACATTTCTATAGTTAAACACTTTTGCCCAATATTTTGTAAGGTTTTTAAATATTTTTGAAATGTTTTTACTGAGAAAAAATTTCTCCTGTGTAAAACAATGTACAGAAAGGAAAGTAAATTAGGGGAGAAATGCAATGTTCCTTCAACTGAAAAGTACTTTGACATTTTTGAGGTCATACTTCCAAGTATTTCCTGTGCCCTCCCCAGGAAGGGTACATATAATCTGACTCAGAAATCAAAATCCAAAACCTCACTCTGATGATCCCTAAATGCTACTCACCCCGCCTTATCCAAAGACGTGGGCCACGCCCGCCCTCCGCAACAGCAAATCTGTGTCCCCGCTAGGTCCCGCCACAGCCCTATAACCCACCTTCACATTTAGGACACTTCTGAGGCAAGAGATAGGCAGGAAGGAGGAAACTCTGGAAGAGCCTCAGGACTAAGATAAAGGACATCAATACAGGGCAGAGACCCTCTTCTAAGACTGGTTGTTCCAGCTTCCTGGAGAAGCATTGGATCGTGGTAAATCACGAATGCACCTGTGCAGAAGGTGCTACATGACCCCTGCTTCATTAGAATAGCGTTATAATAAATTAACATTGTGCAAGCCCCCTTCCCCAGTGTCCAATCAAGGAAAATCATGGGAGACCACAGGCACAGTAGCTTTAAAGTAATACAACTACTTGTACATGCGCAATAAAAGTCCTCCAAAACTAGCCAGGAATATCTGTCCTATGAAAATAGAATCCCGCCCTGGCTGGCGTAGCTCAGTGGATTGAGCGCGGGCTGCGAAACAAAGCATCGCAGGTTCGATTCCCAGTCAGGGCACATACCTGGGTTGCAGGCCACAGCCCCCAGCAACTGCACATTGATGTTTCTCTCTCTCTCTCTTTCTCCCTCCCTTCCTTCTCTAAAAATAAATAAAATCTTTAAAAAAAAGAAAATAGAATCCCTCCAGCCTTTGTAGAATCTCTGCTCAGAGCTGGACCACTCCTGTGTTCTGTGGAGTGTACTATGGCTTAATAAATCTGCTCTCTCTCTTTCTGCTATAAACTCTCTGTGTGTTTGGTTCAATTCTTTGTCTGCAATCACCAAGCACATGGTTACCTGTGCTCACCTGCGACACTTTTACTTGTCCACTTTCACCGCAAACAGGGTGGGAACCCCTTCCCCAAGGTCTGGACTTTCCTGACTGCCACACACAGGGAAGGAACCACAGTCACAGGTGACAGGCTCTGTGACACCAGAGGCCCAGCTTCTGAAAGAGAAACCCGGGTTTGAGACAAGGGATGCCCAGGACACTGCAACCAATTAAGCCACCTGGCCAGGGCAATTTTTTTATGTTTTTAATTGCATATATTTGACCCGTGATATTGTATAAATATAAGGTACACACATGTTTACTTCAATGTTGTAATATGATTGCTGTTGTAGTGATATTTATCATGTTACATAATTTTAATTTCTTTGTTTTTTAATTATTTGTATTTGTGGAGTTTACTTTCCTCTCCATAGCCAAAATGCCTTCTTTTTTCTGCTTCCTTTTTATTAACAAAATTGGTGCTCGGGGGAAGATCATTTTTCGTTCAATGTATTACAATGCAGCACTGTACATTTTGAGGGTGCTCCAGTCTCTCCAGTTGGTATACAGGATCCTCATATTCGTGCTGGGTTTTTTATCTTCTCAAAGTGTCCCAGTTCTTATTGAGAACATCTTCACTCTCTTTATCAACAACATATGCCAGACTCCCTTGGTCCTTTTCCTCACCCAGACCTGCAGTCAGCAATTTCCCCAAGCAGGCTGGGTCATCCCGGGCGAGGGGTGGTCTTCAGAAACCAATAGGACTCCCAGTTCCCATCCCTGCCCCAGAGTTTTTCTTCAACTTCCATATTCCTGACTTCATTCTCCCACCTTGGTACTTTGTACCACATCAGTGTGCATTACTATCATTTGCTCAGTCTACACACAAAATGTAAAGATTTTGGTTTGAATAGAAACTAGTTCAGAGGTGCTTCTCAAATGTGCCATCATAAGGCATTTTTACCAACTGGCTTAGTTTCTTCTAATAATTTTGTTGCCCTCTTTATATTTAGCTTTTATATCCCAGATTACTTTATGAATGCTGTGAAGTTGGCATCTAGCTCTTTTTCTTCAAATAAATAGCCATGCATCAGATACTACTTCTAATATTCCATTTTTCCTCATGGAGTTAAAATTTTATCTTCAGCACACAATAAGTGCACAAATATAAATTGACCAGGTTTTTAAAAAAGATTTTATTTATTTATTTTTAGATACAGGGGAAGGGAGGGAGAAAGAGAGGGAAAGATCAATGTGTGGTTGCCTCTCGAGCACCCCCTACTGGGGACCTGGCCCCTAACCCTGACTGGAAATTGAACTCGTGACCCTTTGGTTTGCAGAAAATTGACCAGCCTTTTATTCTACTTCAGTTTACCTGATTTGCATCAGTGCATCTGTCATGACAACACTGCTCTTTAAAAAGATTTCATTTATTTATTTTTAGAAAGAGGGGAAGGGAGGGAGAAAGAAAAGGAGAGAAACAATGATGTGAGGGAGAAAAATCCATCAGTTCACTCTCATATGTGCTCCCCAGACATGTGCCTCAACCGGGAATCCAATAGGAGACCTTTCCCTTTTCAGGACAATGTCCAACCCACTGAGCCAAACTGGTCAGGGCAGACCACACAGGTTTTAACAACACAGAGGTACATTGTGCTTTGATTTAATAATAGCATTGCAAGTAATTCTTGTCTATTTTCCCAATCCTACCTTTTCTGCTTGTCTTTACGAATATTTTTTCCAGAAAATTCACAATCTGATTTTCAAATTTTATAAAAACCTGATTGGAATGGCAATCTATTTGTGTATGTGTGTATGTATGTATGTATGTATGTACTACAGTATTTTTAAAAATAAGTTTTTCCCATCCCAGATATGACATATTTTACATTATTTGGTGGGACATTCCTTGGAGGAGTATCATGTGGTATTTTACAAGAAAGATGAGGTAAAAATTGTCTTTCTTTTGGGTTTACACAGAGGACTTTTTAACAAAGAACCTCTTTTGCATATACATTCCACACCAATGTATGAAAATGAGGGAGGAATGAAGAAGATATAGTGAGGTCAGTACAGCTACGCTGACTTAAAATGAAGTCTGTATGGTCGAGTTGATGAAACCGGTTTAGAGCAAATGGGCTGAAGCACGAAGAATAGATTTTATTTTACTTCAACTAGCCTGAGGACTTATACTTTTGAACTTTTCAGTTATGTGTCAATGTTTGGAGATGTATAAATTCCTATAGATAACCATCTGAAAGACTTAGTGAAAAATGAAGAAGTTAGGAAAGAATGTTTATGTGTCCAGAACACCTGACATCCACCGTTGGTCACTGGGGACATTGCCATCTCAGACCAATCCAGAAGCTAAGAATGCAGGTCTTATTCTCAAGATTGCACATTTTGATATAAGAATTCTCACCTTTTCTACAGTATTTTCTTTGGAACACACTGGGTATCACCTGGTAGTTTCAAATTTGCAAATCCTAGGACCCTTGAATAATATTTGCCATTTTTTTAAAAAAGATTTTATTTATTTATTTTTAGAGAGAGGGGAAAGGAGAAGGAGAGAGACATCAATGAGAGAGAGAAACATCAATCCATTGCCTCTTGCACACCCCCAACCGGGGACCTGGCCCACAAGTAAGGCCTGTGCCCTGACTGGGAATCAAAAAGGTGACCTTTTGGTTTGTGGGACAACACCCAACCCACTGAGCCACACCAGTAAGAGCACTAAAACTTAATGATTTTTAATTTTAGCAAAGCTTCCTGATTCATTCTCTTTCAGTCAACAAAATAAATTTAATTCTGAAGTCAAATGAGAGGTACTGAGAGGCATCAAAAGTATTTAAATTGCAGGAATTTGGATTGAGAACTCGCAGCCATCATAGACACGATCTCTCCCCTTCAGTATCTCCACCCTGATCACTTTCCTCCCCTGGTAAGTGGACCCATCTCCTCAACCCAGGAGTTTCTCTTTGCACAGCCTCCCCAAAATTGCCTCTGCTATGGTCTTATGCAAAGCTCTGGAGACCGAGAAATGCACTAGCCAAGGATGCTTCCAGCCTCTGCACAGTCTATAGCTGATGGACAGTGGAAGACGTGGGACGGTTGTCTCTGAAATGCCCTCATGGTTTCCCACTCCACTTTGCAGCATGACTTTGTGTAGCTGATGGTCATTCTGAATTTCTTTTGTCAGCTCAACAGTGAATCCAGATGAATGAAGTTGCTCTATTAAAAGGCTTAATGAACATCACTCTCTCCCTTCTCCTCTCCACTCATACCCATGGTGCAGTGGAAATATCCAATGGACAGACAGGAGACAGGACAGACCTGCTGTTGGTATCAGCTCCAATATCCACTTACTGCCCACATTTCCTGTGGGGCATAGTGGAAGGTGTTTGGAGAATTCACAGGAACTTTATGTGCTGAATTTCAAGGCTTACCATGACTGTGTGGGTTGTGTAATGTAAGTTTGTGTTAGTGTTACCAGACAGAGCACCTGGCCCTCAGCGCGTCTGCCTAGGGCCAGCCAACAATGTGCGGGTCCTTAACTTTGTATAGGAATGATTTCACACCATGAGTCCAGGTGACTTTAAGGGTGAATGTATTAAAAGTAGGGACAGTGAAACAGAGAAGGGCTTAGAACAGAAGCAACAGGAGAGGGGCTAGGAAGAGGAATGAGCCTGGACTGGGCTTCCACCACCCACTGCTCCCCTGGTTGCAAGTCTCAGGTTCCTTTAGAGTTTAGGAGATACATGCCCGTGAGGGAAGAAGTAGAGAGAGAAGAAGGGGAAGGGAAGGTTGCCTCCCAGAGGGGGAGCATTGGGTCCTTTGTCTTGGGTTTTTATCTCTCTCTCTCTCTCTCTCTCTCTCTCTCAGGCAGGAATCTTAGGGGAGGTCTCAGGGGAAAGTTTCAGCAGAATATTCATTAGTTCTCCAGGTGTGCCCTTTCTGGGTTGTGGTCTCCACTGATTGGTCAGCCCAGGGCAGGGAATTGTTAGTCATTACATCACCCACCTGGTTTTGCTGCCTTTCTGGGCCTGGAGCTGAAATACAGTTGAGACCTGAATGTTATCTCCAGGGAGGGGAGCTTCTGTATCTGGCTGTAAATTGCTTGGGCAGTGTGTTCAGCTCTCTGCCTCAGTTTCCCTTTTCCATATGCTAAGTTATTTTCCTAGCTTCTTATTATCGTGCCTCAGTAAGAAAACAGATATTCTGGGCAAAAGGATGAGGGTGACGTTCATTTTTATATGTCAACTTGACTGGAATAATGGATGCCATAGATCTGGTAAAACGGTACTTCCAGGTGTGGCTGTGAGGATGTTTCCAGAAGAGATTAATTAGCATTTGAATCAGTAGGCTGAGTAAACAGATCTGTCCACAGCATTGTAGGTGGACATCATCCAGTTCATTGAGGGCTAGAATAAAAAGGCAGAGGATGGGCAAATTCCCTTCCTCTTCTTGAGCTGCGAGGTCCACCTTCACCTGTGCTGGGACTTTGGAGCTCCCCATCCTCTCAGGCCTTCAGACTTAAACTTATACCAGTAGCTCTCTTGGCTCTCCAGCTTTCAGAGGGGAGAATAAGGACTCTCACCCAAAAAACATGAAGAACTCTTAAACTGAACAGTAATGCGACCAACAGTGAACAGCAAACATGCTTAGGTATTAGGTCATATAGGTATGGGCTTTAACTAAATGTTTCAGTTGCATTGGTTGTCACGTGGCTTATAGTCAAAGATTAAGAAAGCATGTTAGTCACTCATAGTCGAAGATTATAAAATACGTACCACAGTTGTTTATTTGTTTTTTTATATATTTTAATTATTTTTTAGAAGGAGAGGAAGGTAGGGAGAAAGAGGAAGGAGAAAGAGAGAAACATTGATGTGTGAGAGACACGCCAGTTGGTTGCCTCTCACACTCCCCCTACTGGGGACCAGCCCGCAACCCAGGCCTGTGCCCTGACTGGGAATCAAAGCAGTGACCTTTCAGTTTGCAGGCCAGCACTCAAGCCACTGGGCCACCTGCTCGGGCTGTACCACAGTTTTTTTATACACTCATATACACAATGGACTACTACACAGAAGAAAGAAAGAAGGAACTCCTATACTTTGGAACACTGTGGATGGAACTGGAGAATATTATGCTAAGTGAAATGAGCTAGGCAGTGGAAGAGAAATACCATATGATCTCACCTATAATTAAGTAGTATCTAATGAAGAAAACAAACAAGTGAACAAAACAGAACCAGAGGCATGGAAACAAGGAACAGACTGAGAACAGCCAGTGGAGAGGGAGGAGGTGAGTAAAGGTGCAAAGAAGGGGAAGGGACTAGTCAAGAAACATGCATGAATGACCCACAGACATGGGCAACAGTGTGGGAACTGGCTTTCGGAGCAGGGTATGGGATGGGCAGAGGAGGACAAAGAGGGAAAAATTGGGACAACTGCACTAGAATGACAATAAAAATGATTTTTAAAAATATTATAAAATATGGTAGTCATGTCCTGAAGGCCTGCTCATAAAGCAAGTTTCAGGAAAAAATATTTAAAAGTACATTTTGCTTGAAATACTAGAAAAATGTAAGCACAAAACAGTGACGGCCTACATAATAACGAAGGTGTGTGTGTTTAGTTTCTGCCTTCTGCCTTAATGATGACGTTGCTGATGCACAACCCTGAGATGTCTTCCAGAGTCTTGGCTCCTCACACCAGTTAGATTAAATGACTATAGTGATAAAAGCGCCAGATAAGATGACATGAGGCACTGAATTAATCAGACTGAAAAACAAGTCACTGCTGCTCACACGAGAACTAACCAATCAGCTGCGCTCATGACCCCAACTTCTAAAATTTAATCTCTGCCATTAAAAACCTTTGATGAGAAACCACCACGGAGTTGGGAGTTTGAGCTCTAACACCTCAGTCCCCTGGCTCGGAGCCCTGCCAACAAATGGCTGTAATGTGTCTACTGCAGAACCTGGTGTTTAGTGTTCAGCCTCGCTGCGTTGTGAGTGGGCAGACCCTCCTGGGTTTGGTGATAGAGGGGGATGTTGCACAGGTGTGGGGACAAGAGACATCTGTGAACTCCATACTTTCTGCTCTTCTCTGGACATTAAGTTGCTCACACAATAATGTTTTTTTTAAAGAGCATAGTAATTGAACAACAATAAAATAATTTAAAAATAAATAAATAAAAATAAGAGCACAGGACACAGCAGGAAGGGGCTACCACTCACCAAATCTTGACAATTAGAGAATCAAAATAATGATATTACTAGATTATAGCCCTGGCTATTGTGGCTCAGCGGATTGAGTGTTGGCCTGCAAACCAAAGAATCACTGGTTCAATTCTCAGTTAGGGCACATGCCTGGGTTATGGGCCAGGTCCTCAGTAGGGGGTGCCCGAGAGGCAACCACACATTGATGTTTCTCTCCATCTCTTTCTCCCTCCCTTCCTCTCTTTAAAAATAAATAAATAAAATCTTTTTAAAAATAGATTATAACCCAATGAATAAAATACAATTCTAAAAGTTCATAATGATATATGTAATGAATTAAAACATAAGTGAGAAGAGGAATATTTTTCTTACAGTGGAATGACAACTAATAAGTATAGAAGACAGAATTAGAAAATTATCATGTGGCAACTTCCACAGTAATAATTAATTCAGCCAAGAAACATTGATGGACACTATAAATAGGGGTGGACGTTTGATGAGGAAGAAGATATTTACATACTGTCAAATTATCTCTCCACGAAGTATTTATTAATTCCAAAAGGAAAAAGAGCCACTTTACATAGGAGAAACCTGGTAGGCACCACTTGAGCCAAGTGATCAAGGTGAATCTCATGGTTAACGGGGCAAATCATAGTCCCGTATCACCTGAAAGGGTGCATGAGAAGACCACTGCACCACTTGTGTGGCATTCCTGCAAGAGATGAGAATATTGAAGCTAGTCATGAAAAAACATCAGATAAACCTCACCTGAAGAATGTTCTATAAAATGATACAAAAGTGTGAAGATCATGAAAGTCAGAGTAAGCTGTGATGATGAAATGTGATGTGTGGGTGTTTTTTTTTTAAGATTTTATTTTTAGAGAGAGGGGAAAGGACGGAGAAAGACAGGGAGAAAATCATCAATGTGTGGTTATTTCTCTCATGCCCCCTACTGAGGATGCTACCTGCAACCCAGGCATGTGTCCTCTCTGGGAATCAAACTGGCGACCCTTTGGTTCACAGGCCAGAGCTCAATCCACTGAGCGACACCAGCCAGGGTGAAATGTGATGTGTAGTTCTGACTTTGGCCCCTTTGCTATAAAGGCAGCTTTGGAATAACTGGTGAAGCCTGAAGGAGCCCTGAGGATTAGAAGGCTGCGCTGTATTATGTGAATTTCCTGGCCTTAGATTTGGTTATGCAGGGGAGGTACCCTTGTTTACAGCAATTACACACCAAAGTATTCAATGGTGAGGTGATGAGGCATTATGTTGGCCATTTACTTTCAAATGGTTTAGGAAACAAAAGTAAGGCAATAATATTTATCTTATAGGACAGATGTTAGGATTAAATTATATGATGTGAAAATTTATAACATTTCTTGGCACATAATTTTTTAATGAATTGAAGATGTTATGATGTAAAATCAAGACAGTAAAAATATGTAACCAATGTGACATTTATCTGTATGTGGCTATTTCTTCACAAACACAGACTCAAACTTGCATTTTTAGGCATGTATTTCTACTACCAGAGGGCATCTCAGGTTTATGTTAGGGCTTGATTGGTT
This sequence comes from Tonatia bakeri, assembly GCA_004024845.1. Taxonomy (NCBI): domain Eukaryota; kingdom Metazoa; phylum Chordata; class Mammalia; order Chiroptera; family Phyllostomidae; genus Tonatia; species Tonatia bakeri. Next base: position 2,976 of record PVIA01017009.1, on the reverse strand, counting down.
TTTAGTTTAAATGGACCAGTGGTTCTCACACGTTTTAGTACCAGAACTCCTTTATGCTCTTAAAAATTACTAAGGGTCCACAAAGACTTGTTGTTTATGTGGGTTACACACAATATGGTGTCCTTGTAAACCAGCTCTCTGAAGGAAAAACAACCCCACGCTATTGTGTTGCTGTGGTGTGAATACTCCACCATATCCCATTTCAAGTTACCCAAGGTTTAACAACCGGCTCACGTTCCTAAGACTTGACCATTCGGCTCTCTGTGGCCAGTAGGGGGCAGCACCAGCACACCACTGGATAACTACTCCTATTCACCTTAGGTAAATTCAGACTGAGAAAATGTTTCAAGATTTATTTATCTACTTAAAATAGAATAATAAATCCAGCCCTGGCTGGCATAGCTCAGTGGATTGAGCGCGGGCTGCGAACCAGGCATCGCAGGTTCGATTCCCAGTCAGGGCACATGCCTAGGTTGCAGGCCATGTCCCCCAACAACCGCACATTGATGTTTCTCTCTCTCTCTCTCCCTCTCCCTTCCCTCTCTAAAAATAAATAAATAAAATCTTTAAAAAAAAAGAAAAAAAAAGAATAATAAATCCATTGCCTGTTACTATCAGAGCAATGACATCATCACAGATCACGTGGCCCCTGGAAGACTTCACTTACCCTGGGAGAAGGAGTGAGGAAAGTCACCTCCCACCATCATCAGGAGACTAGTTTTGACCTTGTGGGTCCATGAAAGGACCTCAGTGGCCCCCAGGGGTCAGCAGACTACACCTCTGGAACCACTGGCTTAGACTTTCCATTCTTAACTCTGTTCCATCCAGTGTCCTCCCTTTAAAAAATCAATGTTTTATACTATTTCTTTTATTGGTATGAAATGAAATTCATACACAGCATGACTTACTTCTACCCGTACATAATCTCTCATGTAAAAAATTATTGCAGTACATTATCTGCAATATAGAAAAGAAACAGAAAAAAAAAATACAGTCTACAGTCCTTTACCAGACATGGAAGCGCCAAGGAGGTATTGACTTTAGAGAGGCAGCATGTGCCCTAGCCAGTGTGGCTCTGTTGGTTGGAGCATCATCTCCTAGACTGAAAGGACATGGGTTCAATTCCCAATCAGGGCACATGCCCAGGTTGTGTGTTTGATCCCTGGATGGGACACATGCGAGAAGGCAGCCAGTCACTGTTTTTCTCTTGAATCGGTGTTTCTCTCTCATACAGGGAGATAAACAGAGCTAGTAGTAAAAAACTTATATGGTCCTTTGAGAAAGTGTAAAGATTCGACCCAGGACTGTATGGCCCCGAACTCTCATCACTGTCCAGTCAGGGTCCTCAGTGTCCGAGGATGGGCCCTCATGGCCCATTTCACATGCACAGCCCCTGAGATACCCCTACCCTACCCACACTTCCCTTCCTTTCCCACTCAAGTCCTGACTCAGGCACCTACAGAGACTAGGATCCAAGACAGGAGGGCAGATGGGCTCCTCCCTCCTCAGAGATGCCAACCCAACTCTGCCCCAGGGATCCTGTTTACTTCTGGGACTGACAGAGATACTGAGCTGCGTGCAGTGTTCACCTTCAGTCTCCACAGGAAACACCTGGAACAGAGGATGTGAGAGCCAAACCCATTTTTTTAGAAGACATGATGAGGCACTTTGCCTGGAAAGGAGATGCAAGTTTGTGCCTGGAGCCTTCCCACCCCCATGTTGACTCTATGTGTACGTGACTCAATGGAAAGAGATATTAAATTAAATCATTATGCGAGGTGTACACAGTTCAAAGACACGTTGAATTACCCAGTGATGGTCAACATTCTAAAAGTGTACACTATTCTGTTTTCAATGAAACCTCATAGTGTTTGAGGTATCCATTTGGACAAGCTCACTGGCTACACAAGAGGAAGGATGGTCATGACCTGCAGTTTGGAGGGTGCCTCTGTGCCCTGCAGCTATAAGAGAGGGGAGGCCTGAAGAGAAGGGAGAGGAACGTGCTGTCCCCTGGCCCTTGAGACTCTGCTATTGCACAATTATTTCTGCTCTCAGAAGCCTCCTCCCTGCTCTCCTGCCTCCTGCTCAACCCCCCCTGGTCCCCCCTAGACAGGATATACACGTTGGAATCTTCCACAGACATAAATCTTACTACTTTCATCACCTGCTTCATGCCTACTGGGGGTCCCAGCACACCCAGATTAAGTCCCCTGGGGAGACTAACCCTACCCTACCCTCTGCCCTCCTAGGGCTGAACCCCATGGAAATAGAGTTCTTGCTCATTCTTAAGACCATAGGCCTGATATCTCCTTCTCCAGGAAGTCACCCCTCATGCCCTTGGCCCTCCTTCCCAGCTCTTTGGACTCTGTGTCACCACTGTCTGTGGTGGTCTGTGTTCTTCACTGGATGTGAGAACCAGAGGGACAGGGCTTGAGACTAAGTCACCACTAGGTCCCCAGCATTAACTAGAGCAAGGCTGATGACAGACACAGTAAGTGCTCAGGGAATATTCAATGAATGAATAAATGAATGAATGAAGGGATGAGAGGGAATTCCAGTGCACTGTTGGTGGGAAAGGAGACTGGTGCAGCCACTGTGGAAAACAGTATGGAATTTCCTCAAAACACTAAAAATGGAACTGCCTTTTGTCCCTGAGATTCCACTGCTGGGAATTTACCCCAAGAATTCCAAATCACCAATTCAAAAGAACCTACACACCCCAATGTTCATAGCAGCACAATTTACAATAGTCAAGTGCTGGAAACAGCCTAAGTGCCCATCAGTAGATGACTGGATCAAAAAACTGTGGTACCTTTACATGATGGAATACTTTGCAGCAGAAAGAAATAAGGAGCTCCTACCTCTTGCAACAACATGGATGGAACTGGAGCATTATGCTAAGTGAAATAAGGCAATCAGTGAAAGACATATACCATATGTTCCCACCTATAAGTGGAAGCTAATTAACAAAACAAA
>PVIA01017008.1:0-16965 GCA_004024845.1 Tonatia bakeri | reverse complement strand
GAAAAATACCCTGCACAGCCCCCAAGAAACTTCTTTGTCCCTCTGCCCCTTTCCTGTCTCCTCAGAAGCACAAACTCTGCCTTAATTCAGTCCCACTTGGAGTAACGATCAATGTTAATGAAGCTCTCACTGAACACCAGGAGCTGTGACAGGCACCAGGGGCACAAAGAAGAGTTAAGTGCCTGCTCCTTCCAGCGCAGGGAAGAGACACAGGGCACCGGACGTGCTCTGGCAGGAGTGGGAGGCCCTGGAGCCTAAGGTTCCTAGAGGAGGTGTTGCCTAAACTGAATTAGGAGAATAAAAAAATAAAATAAAGTAAAAAAACACCTCATCACATCACTGATGATGGAGGAATGTTTCAAGCCCAGAAAAGCATCTAGACAGGGAGGCCACGTTGTACTTGAGATATGACAGGAAGATGAAGAACATCAGGAGCCAGCAGAGGATCAGGCGCTGCCCTGGGGAGCAGGTGCAGAGGGGGAAGCGGAGGGGGAACACGTCACCGAGCACCTATGACCAAGGGAAGGACCCCGTCTTCGCAGACGGTGGAGACAGTGTTTTAAAGACGAGTACAGGAGAGCACATTAGCATTTTAGTTTAGGAAGGAATTACTCTATCTTAGAAACAGCAAAACAACATGTATTAGACAGAAAACATGAGGTGAGTGAGAAAGGAGTCAGAGGACCGGGAGGAGAAGGCAGAGGTGCAGAAAACATGCAAGCCATCTACTCCTAGACAAACATTTCTTAAATTTTAACTATGCTTGCCCTTTTTTTTCTTATTTGATTCTTAGTGACCCCATGGCTTCAGCACACTACGTCTCAGTCTAAACATAAGCAGAACGCTCCAAATGGTAAACATGTTTTATGCAGAGTGATCACAGCTGCTTTGGCTGGCTCTGGGTGCTGAGCCCTGCTGTTACCATGACAACCTTCACAGCCAGAGGCCAGGTTGATGACGTTGATCTGATCCAGAAGCTTTGCCTTGCCCTTGGAAGCTTTATGATTTTTCACATCAAATAAACCCCAGCCGCCATGGGCACACTCTGTCATACATCAGGATCTGAGACCACCTACATTTCAGATTTCAGTGGGGCATGTTTTCCCTGGGTATGTACTTGTGTGGTCATAACCAGGACAATCCACATAGATATTGCTGGACCTCAGAAAATCTGACAGTGAACAAAAGGAAAAGTGTGTATGTGTAACCACTGAGGGTTATTCTGTCTTGATGCCACATCCTCAATAAAATGTGAGCCAGCAGGTTCCGCAGAAACCTGCCTCGGTTCTCTTCAACTCTGTTGGCCTGTTGAACCTTCACCTGATTAATATTTGACCCTACTTTCTCCAGTGCCTCTCTGAACTTACCAGTGCTTCCTCCCTCTTCCCTCCTGCTTTCATGGAAGCGTACATGTGCTATACATGCATGTATTTTCATGGGCTCACGCTACACATCATTTTTGGAATTCCTTGTTGTAAAACACATTTTCTTCTCAGTAATATCTTATGAGCCACTTCCTATGTCTTTTTTTCTAGCTACAACATTTTCCTTCATAAGGACATGCCACATTTTAATCCATCCAAGACTGCTGTTTGTTTGTTTTTTTTAATGAGGGAGTTCTATTTTTTTCCATTGTTCTCTTGTAAACAACATCACAAAGAACGTCCCACTAGTTCCTTCCACACATTCGCATTTCCTTAGTTTACATGTCTATATCGGAGCTATTGCACTACAGGCTTCATTGTTCTCCCAGCATCGCTAGCCTGCTTCCTGGATGTGCTACCCTAGTTCTCACCGTAGATGAAGATTTCAAAACTATTGCCCCAAATAAAAATAAAGGACTTTATCAAACACTTAATCTCTCCCAAGCAATAATCTAAGTAGTTTACCTATATTTACTTATTTAATCTCCAAACCAATGCAGTGGGATAGGTGTACTTATTAGCCTCATTTTACATACGAGGAAACTGAGGCACAGAAAGGTTAAACTTGGCCCCATATAGCCAGCCCCAGAGCCTGTGCTTTTCAGTCACTACACTGTCACCATCTGGCTGCCTCCTGTGCCCCAGGCTCTGTGTGACGTGCTGCCTTTTCAGGCCTGGCCAGACGCTGTTAGTAAGCACTCCTCAGCAAGGAGTCTTCACCAAGGTGCTTCTGCAACACCTGCCCCACCCCACACACTGCCCCTCCTGCCCCTAGTCTCTTACAAAAAAAGGATGAACACGTGCCAATATTTATCTAACCTGCTAGTAAGAGAAACAACAGGAAAACAGAAGAGATTGTTCCAACAGCATTCAAGAACAGAAATCTATATAGTCAGTCAGGAAAGGAGTACCAAATGAGATACCTGAGTTCTCCATAGGCCTGGTGAACTTCTTACAGTCCGGTAAGCCATATCAGCTTTCGTCCAGCCTCTACCTAGGCTGCAAAATTAGAACATCTTCCTAATGTCCCCTTGTCTCACCTCTAAGGAACTTGTCATCAGACCTAACACCCACTGAGATAATCCAAGATGATCTCACTTCAAGATCCTTAACTTAATCACATTTCAAATCACTTCACAACCACAAGTTCCAAGTGGAGGATGTAGGCACAGCCTTTAGGGAGCCGCCATGCAACCCACCATATTAGGCATGTATGTATGTATGTACTAGGCATGTACAAATACATTCTCTGCTATGGGGGTGACAAGTCTTTGTGTTGTGTTATTAATGTATCCCTACCACTGAAAATGGTGCCTAATGTGTACCACTTACTCAATAAATATGAGCTGCATGAATTGGTTAATATAGTCACTCAGAAAACATACTATATATATAATTAACATATTTTTTATTTCATTTTATTAGCTTCTCTGAGTTTGGTGATAACTAAATCCTGAAGGCTTACTCTCTGGATAGTCTGTTAAAACTACCAGGACCTATATCATGGCTACCTAACTGGAGAAGGCTGGCTCAAACCCTCTGCCCCACTTCACGTGCCTCGCCTTACAAGGGGCTGTCTTCTATGTGCGTGTACCCATCACACTGCCTCCGGTCTTCTCTCTGTGGACTCCCACATGGGTCTGACCTGTGCCCTCTGCTTTGCTTAGTCCATGGTGTAGGCATTCCTCTCACAAGGAGGCTGAGGTGACATTACTGGTTCCCTTCCACACACTCCCTCACCCAGACACTTATGGGAAAGAATCAAGACACAAAGAGCCCCTGTACGTGGAGTCTCCCAGGCTACCTCTGTGGAGCTCTGTTGGTGTGGGTTGGCTGCAGACAGACCTAGGGCCCTCCCAGCTGGCTCCCCAACGCTGGCACTAACTGAGTTCCAGCCTGCTTCAACCTTGCGCTAGCCCAGGTCTTGGCAACAATCAAGGCATTCTGCATCGCATCGGTTGGCCCATATAACCACTGTGTGAGGGAGGCAGAACGTGCATTTTTATTCCCATTTTGCTTAAGAAGAATCAGTGTCTCAGCATGTTGACATGGTTTGTCCCAGGCCACATGATAAAAATATGTCTGGGGCTGAAACTCAGATTGTTGACAACCACTTGGTTGTTTTAGGCCTTATTCCTGCTTAAGATGACTTGCCTGTTCTCCATGCACACACCACATAGACCTATATGGCTTTGCCATTATGTTTTGATTCATATGAATTGTCTCAGAAAATAATTGATTTTCTTTATATGTGTGGGTTTTAAATGGCAATATATTCATAACCTTTTTTTAATATTTACTTTCTAAAGTGAAGTAGGCTTGTGTTTTACCTGTTTCTTTTCTTCCCTGAGGACTGCACTTCATACTTGTCTGTGCTTATTTTATCAACAGTTCTCCAGATGCAGTCATTGAGGACTCCAGCCACAGCCCTTGCACAATTAGTTTCCATACTCGGCTTGTGGAAGAAGTGTGTTTGCTCTCTAAGGACATACATGGGCTAAGAGAGGACCCGGGCTCAGAGTCAGGAGACCTGGGCTTTCAGCACTGCTCCCCACTGTCTGTGACTGAACATCGTGAACTTCCCTAAGCTTCTGTTCTGGGAGTTTTGTAAAATGTAGCAAAGAATCCCACCAAATGCCTCTTACTTCAAAATAAAGAGAAAATATTTTTGAAAATACTATTTGTTCTTAGCTTTAAAAAAAGTTGCAAATGCAAACACCATCTTATTTTAAACTCTTCTAATGAGAGATGTAAAATCCCATGGACAAGGGCTTGTTTTATGGGATACAGCACAAAGCCCAGCTCCCTTGGCCATTGGCAAAAGTATGAACTAGGAGAGAGTAGGCATATCTGTGCATCCTTCTGGGAGTGTGTGAGCATGTATAATCAGAAAGGACTAGTGTGTGCCCAGTACAGTGTCAGGTAAACAAGGAGAATGGAGAGTCACTGTGGCATAGAATGAACATCTGTCAGTTCCAAAAACAACCTCATTGCGTGTGTGTACTGTGTGTGGTGAAGGAGGGAAGACCAGGGAAGGGGAAGAAAACTGACGAGGAGTGAGAACACTGAGTTCAGAAGAAAAGATGACTGAGGAAGGCACGTTTCATTCAGCAAATAGTACATTTGATGCTTTTATTTGTCATCTATTTTGTGCTCATCCACTAGGGGATACCAACAAACCCCTTGTGACATCTAGAAGGGAATGGTGGAAGCCAAACACAAAGCAACTGTATAAGCGATATCAGAAGACAGGATGCAATTGTGTAAGGTACACGTCACGTACCAATAACAGAAAGTGCTATCGCCATTGGAAGCAGGAAGGTATCTAACACAGAGAACCAGGTGCTGACAAAACATGGTGGAAGGCCTAGCGGAGCAGTCTACACTCTTTGCCACCAAGACTGACTCCCAGCTCACCATCCAGAATGAAATTGTGGGGAAGCCACTCCCCCACTCTCAGTCTGAAGTTGGGAGCTCAAGAACCCAGCACCAGTCTGTGGGTCTCGAAGCCCTTATATGTGCTATATCTCCAAAAGGCTAACCCATAGGCTGCCAACTCTCTCCCTGCCTAACTCAGTTTAATATTTACTCACAGCCTAGAAACCACATTTTTGGGTCCCAGCCAAAGAGAATTCTCTACACAAGGACTATTTCCACGGAGCACAGCACATATGCTCGAAGGCAGTCCTCAGGAGATGAGAAAGAGCCTGTGGCTGATGCGGACATGGTGACACCCTGTTCATAGGAGCCCCACCCAGCAAACGTGTTACAGGAGGAAGGACGGGGGATGGAAGGGCAGGCTGCACACCAAATCCTGTGTTTCCTTCTAATCATTTGTAAGAGATGACTTGGAGCAGATGGCCGGGCAGTAGATCAGTTTCTTCAGAGCCTCCTTGACCTCTCGGTTCCTCAGGCAATAAATGAAAGGGTTGAGAGCAGGGGTGACGATGGCATAGAAGATGGAAATAACTTTGTTCATATTGAAGGCGTGGATGGCTCGGGGCCGGGCGTACATGAAAATCGTGGCCGAGTAGAAGACGGTGACCACCACAAGGTGGGAGGCGCACGTAGAGAAGGCTTTCTGCTTTCCCGTGGGCATGCGTAGAACAGTGGCTAGGATGCACCCATAAGACAGGACAGTGACAGACAGGGGGAAGAGGAAGATGACCAGTGCCAGGACAAAGTCCACCAACTCGGCCAGGGACATGTCGGTGCAGGAGAGGTTAAGCACTGGAGAGATGTCACAGAAGAAGTGATTGATGACGTTGGGGCCACAGAAGTCGAGACGAGAAATGAAGTAGATCTTGGCCAAGGAGATGCCAAAACCTATGGCCCAGGAGGCAAGAGCCAGGCGGAAGCAGAGCCCGTGGCTCATAGCGGTGTGGTAGTGCAGCGGGCGGCAGATGGCCACGTAACGGTCGTAGGCCATGGCAGCCAGCAGCACACACTCTGTGCACATGAGTGCAATGAAAAAGTAAAGCTGTATCATGCAGTGTGTGAAGGAGATGCCGTTGTGCACAGACCAAAAACTAAACAGCAGCTTGGGCACGGTCACGGAGATGTACCAGGTCTCCAGGAAGGACAGGTTGGCCAGAAAGAAGTACATAGGCTTGTGCAGTGGCCGGTTCTGCTGCACCAGCAGGATGATGATGGCGTTTTCAGCCACTGTCAAAATATAGGCCACGAGGAACATCAGGAACATAGCTGCACGTGCGCCCCAGCTCCCCGGGAACCCCACCAGAATGAACTGGGTGACCTGTGTCTGGTTCTGCACTTCCATATTGGAGACACAGGGCTTAGCTCTGCTGTGGGAGAAATCACACAGTCAGACGCCATGGTCCAGTTAGAATCTTCCATCCTTTGCCTTCTCCGTCTAGCCATGACCTTCCGAGGTATCATTTAGTAAAAATATAAGCTGGATATGATATGTACCTAATGCAATTTAATTCTCACATAGCCTCTTTATGTATGTTATTATACCCACTCTAGTGATGAAGGCACAGAGTCTTGGAGCGGTGCGTATTAAGTGACTTACGGAGTTCCCACTAGTAGCAGGGCAGGAATCACATTCATGCCTAAGTCAAAAGTCCATGTTCTGCCCAATGTCCACCGTTGCCCTTCACAACCACATTACACAGTGTCAGGCCTCCATGCGCATGTTCCCAATGCCAGTCCCAAAGACGTACCTGAACTTCCCTGCCTGGCATCTACTCAGAGCTCTGTAAGTTATTCCTTACAACCCCTCACCCCTCACCTACTACACCCACCCCCCTGTCCTCTCCATCTGCAGAGAGGGATGGTAGCTGTCCACGCCTGCAAGGGGTGTGTGGAACATCTGGACCATGTCTGCCCTTCACCTACCACACAGGGTGGGGCAAGTTAGGTTTACAGCTGTTTATATGGAAAATAATACAATAATTAATAACTAACCATATAAGAACAAACTATTTCACATACTCATAACTGTAAGCTTACTTCTGCCCTACCCTGTGTGACCTTGAAATATGGTTTTCCCTTGAAATATGGAAATCCCATTTCCTCTTCTGTAAATGGAAATACTAATGTCCACTCAGCTTATGTCATTGTGGATCAAACCCAAGTGAAATCGTGTAAATGCAACTTTATATTGTATGAACGATAAATAACCATCAGGGTAAAAGGGACTCGTACCCCAACACAGGCATTAAGAAGCTAGGTTTGGACTGGAAGAAGGAGGAGAATCATACTGGGCACCCGGTGAAGCAGTGAGCAAGAGAATTAGGGGCTTCCCCTCAGGAAGCTTTCAGTCCTAGCGGGTAGGCGAAAGTCACTGGGTGGAGATTAAAAAAAAAAAAAAAAGCAAATGAAGACAGAAATACACAATGAATGTGAGACATTTTCTATGAAGGTTGAGAAACAGAAAGTGATACTAGTGCAATCAGCAAAGGCATCTGACCATGAGGCCATGGCACTGGGCAGGGAAGGGTACCAGATTCCTGACCCTTGGAGGAGCGGAGCTGGGCTGGGCTGGGCTAGGCTGGGCAGGACGGGACTGAGAGGCAGAGTTTGCAAGGCCCCCGCCGGCATGTGCACGGCGCCCTGGGTGGTAGTGGGGGATCTGTAAAGGGTTTTCACACAATGCGAGGAGAGTGAGGGATAGAAGCTGAAGAGGGGCACAGTATGATTCATGCTCTGGAGAGACGGCTCTGTCATCGCAAAAGACTCCACGGAAACAAAGAGTGGGAGGTCGTGAGGCTGGCTGGAAGCTAATCAGAGGAGGTGACAGTAACCTTGACCACTAGTGCAGTTTCAGAGAGGTGGGTGGATCTAAGGTACGTGTTAGGAGGATCTCTCACAGTAATCAATGAGTGGAATATGGGGGTAAAGGAAAAAGAGAAATCAAACAGGAATCTCATACGTGTGCTTATGACATGGATGCCATGTGCTAATATGGGGCAAACTTGGGAGGTTCCCAGGCATTTCCCTTATAGTTGAGGACATTGCAAAGGGCAAGAATTTGGTAGAGTTACAGTTCGATTAGTTTTGACATGAAGCCTAAGCAATCAGTCCAGAAAATTCTCCAACATTAATGTATTGATTACTTACTCAGTGCTGGAAAGTTTGCCAAGCACCTTTTACACAATATTCCATTAACTCCACAAAACACTGCTAATGAGGAACTGTTGCCCCAATTTCACAGAAGACTCTGTGATTTAGATTGCATTTCTAAGTGAGAGCATTTAGATTGCATTTCTATGTGTACTTAAACTTGTTCCCCCCCCAGTAGATTTTTATCATTGATCCAGAATCAAATAGCCTAACTCCTTCTCTCTATTCTCATGCCAGTTGTGTATGCACCTCCCTTAATTTTGTCTGGGTTGTGCATGCGTGAGGTTTCGAGTAATTTAAATTTGAGGAAAATACCACCTTCATCCCTGCCAAGGCAGCAACAGTCTTTGTGACCTCAAGCACAAGTGATTTACCAGGAAGACACAGCAGCCGGCAGGACAGGATGCCAGGGGGCGTGAGAAGAGCTGCCGGCTGGGATCAGAATCTGGGGCACTTATTTCTGATCCGCCACCAAGAGATGCCCCTCCAGGGTACAGGGGAGTCTGTTCCCTTCACTCACTACACACCAGGCTGCAATAAAGATTCGAAAGACGAGACTCTCAATTGACTGCTAGGAACTGAGTTTGGGTGGAAGAAAGGTGTGTGGCAATAAGATTAAATACTCAGGATTTAAATGCTGCTGAGCCACAGAGCTGGCTGCATTAAAAAGTAATTAGTTGTTAAAAAGTAATTCTCTGGGAGGGAACACTTACCTTTGCTCAGCAGCCTCTGGTAGTGTAGAATGTGAGAAATTCTTCACTGATTCTAAAATAGGAAGAAGTAGAAAAGAAAGAGTCAGGTATTGAACAGATGTGAGGAACCCACTCTCTACACCTAGTAGCGAGGGGACACAGGTTACCCAGCTGCTGCCAAACGGACAGCCAGCGCTGGATGAGAGGGGAGCCCAAGGTTCGACGGCCACAGTGGTGCATGGTGTGACCCCGGGCTGGCTCTCCGAGCATCCGGGGGCCAGAGCACCCATCGCCGTCCCAGGGAAGCTGCCGTGAGGTCTTAAACCCCTCGAGCTGTGAAGATCTTTGGATTCTGAGGGCTTTATATGGTATCAAGACTTTTACTGACTCCGTGAAGACCCAAGAGAAAAGAACCTGGATGGTGGCAGCTGAGGTCTCTGTGGGAGCCATGAACAATTTCCACGGGTTTGTTGTGACAGTGTTACTTGTTTTATGTGATATTAGTTCCACAGGGGAAAACCTACTTGTAGCCACATGCTTTGAGAAGAACCACATTTGAATTTATTTCTCATTCAAACATGAAGAGAAAAAAATTACTACTTTTAAATCTATTTGCATATTGTCAATTATTATTCAAGGTCTTATCAGTTTTCTAAGGGAGATATTCATACCCAAAGTAGAATTATATTGCTACACCTTAGTACATTTTGAATTAAAGGTTTTGTTATGAATGTTTGTGCCATAATTGTGTGTAAATAAACTTATCACATGAAGGGATCAGCATGACTGTGTCAACTGCCTTTGGGAGCCACTTGACCAATAGTTCATGTTCCAGGACAAAAGTCTAGTTTACCAAACATCACCTTGCTGTAACCTGCTGAACTGCAAAGCCACCATCACAGGAGGGAAAGCTGTTGCATTCACTGTGGTTCCATGATGGGAAATGGTGATATGAACAGTCAAAATCAATTCAATCTGCCATGCTTATTGATGGCATAAGCAGCCTTTAATATTGTTTCTCTTGCAGACTGAAGTATCAAAACCAAATTGCAGCAAATAAAAATAAGGCAGTTCTTTCAAATCTCCAGCCTCAATTTAACTAGAAATCCTGGAGAAACTCTGACATCCTCTAGAATGTACAATTTGGTATCCACAATTTTGCAACATGGATCTTAAATATATTGTGATGTGGTGGTCACTAATAGAAATGGAAATGACAGTGTCCCCCAAGGGATAGTTATGTTAACCGTGTGTGGTCACCTCTGTGCTGTCGAGTGGGAGGGAAATGGGATCAGAGAACACACGTCCCCAAAGCATGCCCATCCATTGTGAGAGGGTTCTGTGCATGACCGTGACTGTGACCCTTTACACAAGATGGTTGGGGTCCAAATTTCATACAAATAATCCCCAACAGGTTGGAGATGGTGAGCAGGTACAAACCAGCTATAGTCCATGATGCACTGACACTATCTTATCCTAGAATTCAGCTACATAGGCTTTTCTTGAAGCTATTTTTGCCTATGCCTGTTGGCAGTTCTAGTTGGAGAACTTTTCAGATCCCTGTCCAGGAAACACGGGAGGAAATCAGGAAACTCTGGGAAATCACTGTCACATTGTCCCTCAGGTCCAGGCTGGTGCCTGGTTGTCAGCCTCCCCCCACCCCAGTTTTTTTCTATCTGTTTTTGTGTTATGGCCAGGATTTTCAATCATAAGGGGAAATTATTTATTTTTATTGCTGAGCAGTGTTCTCACAGTTTGTTATCTAGTCACCGTTTGGACAAGTAAGGGGTCCTGAAGCTTTGGGTCATTAGCTTGATGGAAAATCTGCTTCTGGTTATAGGACAGGAGAGCTAGCTAACTGTAGATGCAATGTCCATGAGGTGACCACAGAGCACATGGAAGAAGTGACCACACACATTTGCATGCAAGCTGCACTGGGGAAGAGGGGTAACAAGACAAGGTATGGGGAGGCTGGTAATGGATAAGAAAAGCATGCTAGGGTGAATGAGATAGAGGCAAAATGAGTTGGAGTTATACTGTGTGGAGTTAACTGGAAAGATAGGAATCAGAGTGAGTGGTGAGAGTGGGGACCTTGACATGCAGAAGTTAGAGGTAGTACAATGATTGGCAATAGAAAGGTTTAGGCAAGGGTACCCAACCCGAGGCCCAGGATGGCTGTGAATGCAGCCCCATACAAAATTGTAAATTTACTTAAAACCTTTTTTTCGCTCATCCCTTTTTGTTAGTGTTTGTGCATTTAATGTGTGACCCAAGACAACTCTTCTTCTTCCAGTGTGGCCCAGAGACACCAAAAGGTTGGACACTGCTGGTAGGGTGTAATCACAGAAGTAGGTGACCAAGAGTGGGTTAGAAGTCCAGACATTGGAAGGAGATAGGAAGTCAACCAACTGAGGATACCAAATGGATCTGCATAGATGTAGAAAATGACTGTAGTAGCACTTAGTTGTCTTTAACTTTGTTCGAAAGAATTTTCTTAGATTGTATTGTGACAGCTGTCATATCAGTGTGCATTAAAAAAAACATATCAAAGTTGGTGAATTTTTGTGCAGCCATTTTAATATTGAAGATGGAAGAAAATACGCAACATTTTCAGCATATTATGCTATATTATTTCAAGAAATGTAAAAATACAACTGAAAAGCAAAAAACAATTTATGCAGTGTATGGAGAAGGTGCTGTGACTAATCAAACGTGTCAAAAGTGGTTTGTGAAGTTTCTTGGTCCTATTGACATTTTGGCCAAATAGTTCTTTGCTGTGGGGCTGTCTTAGGCATTGGAAGATGTTTAGCAGCACCTCTGGCCTCTACCCACAAGAAGCCACTAGCAAGAGATAGCCAACATACTCAAAATATCCAACTCCATAAAGTTATTGGTGAAAATGAAAAATGTGTCTTTTGTTTTATGAAATGAGCTAAACAGACTTTTCGGCCAACCCAATAACATGAAGAGGACAGACGGTGAGCGATGAGAAAAAGAGGGTGCGATGGTGCTACAGTTTGATAGCACATGCGTCAGAGAACCTGGGGTCATTCAGAGAAAAGTAGAAAGGTCTGGAAGGAGCAGAGGAGCAGGAGAGATGCACTCTTCCCCATTTCACCCACTGTCAGAGGAAGAAATATGGGAGGCAAAGCGTCTGTGTTTGAGAGGGTGGAGGGGACTCAGCATTCCCAGAGAACAGTCAGGTTCAAACAGAACAGGAAAGAGAAGACCGCGTTCAAGGAAGACACTCAGAAGAGAGAGCCGCTTGCTGACAACAGAGCACGAGCTTCAGGTGACAGTTAGGAGTGACTGTGGTACCACAGGAAGTTAGCATTAGGCCAAATTGAGATAAAAGTCCAGGCGAGGAAGGACAACCTGTGCAGTGTGGACTTCCTGCCAGGTCTCACAGAAACTGGGCTCTGAGGTGTGACAAAATTGCCCAGGACAGTCCCTTAAGGGAAGGTGATTAACCAGATCTCATTAAACCCACTTTCTCGACTGGGCTCTGTCCAAGTCCTCATGCCCCGTAGGGGCGGCAGCTTTGTTTTGTACTAATCAATCTGGCTTTGATTTCTTCACTTTCAACACCTGAAAATGTATAGCTTTTAAAGCTTAAGTTTGGAAGGTTTTAGCTTGTTGCCTGTCCTATCACGGCTTAGTTTTCATGCCCCCAGTCTTTTACTTTAAGCCATTATTTTGGTGCCTGAAGTTCTTTCCACATCTTTTGTTATAAGTGCAATCATCTTTTAAAGGATAAATGGGTAATAATTTTATTGAGTTCTTGCCTATGCATTTATGTCATTATTCAAAAGTGAACGATGTCAAGAGAATGAAAAGACAAGCTACACATTGGAAGGAAGTTTTTGTAAAAGACCCATCTGATATATAACTATTATCCAAAATATATGAAGAACTCTTAAAACTTCACAATAAGAAAAACCTGATTTATAAATGGCCCTATACCTTAACAGACACCTCATCAGGGATACATAGATGAAAATATGTTTTGCGACATATATCATCAGGAAAATGCAAATTAAAACAATAATTTAATACTACTACACATCTGTTAGAATGGCCAAAATCAAGAAGACTGACAAACACCACCAATTGCTGGTGAAAGGTGGGGCAATAGAAACTTTCATTCACTGCAGGTGGAAATGCAAAATGGTACAGCCACTTTGAAAGGCAGTTGGTGGTTTTTACAAAACTGAACATATATTTTTCGTATGACCCAACAATTATGTGTCTTGGTATTTACCCAAAGAAGTCAAAAGTATGTTTACACAAAGCCTAGCAGCTTTATTCATAATTACCAAAACTTAAAACAAACACCTCCTTCAGGAGGTGGACACCATGTTTGTGGATGGATAAACTGGGGAACATACACATAATGGAACATTATGCAGTTCCAAAAAGAAATGAACTATTAAGCCACGAAAAGACATGTAGGAAACTTAAATGAATAATACTAAGGCAAAGAAGCCAATCTGAAAAGACTACATACTCTATGATTTCAAGAATATAATATCTGGACCCTAAAGGTAGGGTCACCTACCTTTTTGCCACCTAAAGGCAGGTTTGCAGTGAAATACAATTGACATGTACGACTGGATATTTCTTTTTATAACTTTTTCTGCTTATTATATTTGTGGAACAGAAAGAGAAGGCAACTTAAATGGAATAAATTAGAGGATCAAACTTCAAAATAATCTTGGCAGGTTGGCTTGATATGTGAAAATCAGTAACAACAATTAGCATAGCTAAATATATGCACCTACATTTAGGTTTTTAGAAAAAGACTGCAGTGGGTGTGGAGACTTTGTCACCAGTTTATAGAAAATAGATCTTAGAAAATTAGTTAAATAAAAGACTATAATCATGAACAATTTTCGAAATAGATTTGGTGATGTTTACACAACACTTTTGAATGCAATTAGTGATATTGAATTGTACTCTTAAAAGATGGCTAATGTGGCAACTTTTATGTTATATATATTTGACCACAACAAAAAAGACCATAGTAAAGCCACAGATATTTTGCATATTAAAAGCAAAATTACTTCTTGAAAAGCAAATGAGATCCAATATGCTGGTTTAAACAAGCATTGTGTTCGTGTATTATTTATTCCAGGATATGACATCATATTCTAGATGAAGACACAAACGGTGTTAGAAGTCAAAAAATTGCCATCATTTAAGAAAGAGTTGGAAAAACTATTTCTGATTATCCTGGAGGAAATAAGGTTGTTCTACAGGTAACTGGAGTATTGTCCAGTGGAAGAGGGACAGACATTCTCCACTCTGTTCCACAAGGTAGAAGAAGCCCTAATCTGTGGAAGTCATTTATCTATTGGTGCCAAATAGCAGGCCTGCCTGATGGAGCCACAGATCATTCCTTCTGACGTTGATACACCAGTAAAACCAAAAGGGTCATATGAAGTCTAAATACCACTGGATACCTGAGACAAGAGGACCTAAGACAAGGCTCTCTCATGGCTCACTGACATAAACCATCTTGTATTGGCATGTGGCAGACAGTTCATTAATCAGATGGAGGAACACTTCATTTGAATGCAAGGATTTGACCATAGCAATTTTCTTCAGTGTAAATGTGGGAGTCTCATCCACACTAACATGATCTCCTTCTTGTTTTGGTGATAGCTTATGAGAAGTTCTTACAGTCTTTATCTTTTATCTCTGAATTTCTCTTAAGAGTTTCTGGAGAGCAGCCATAACATCCTTATTTCTCAAGCTGTAGATCAAAGGGTTCAGCATAGGTGCCACCACAGCATAGAACAAAGCGACCATCTTCTCTTCTTCCACTGAGGAGGCCGAGCGTGGTCCCAGGTAGGTGAAGATGGTAGCCCCAAAGCACATGGTCACCACAGTGAGGTGTGAGGCACAGGTCCCAAAGGCTTTGCTACGTCCCTGAGCAGAGCGAATACGCAGAATAGCAGCAACTATATGACCATAGGAGAATAGGACCAGGGAACAGGGAAGCATGATCACTAGAAACCCTGAGATGGCCACCATGACCATGTTGAATGAGATGTCCACGCAGGCTAGCCTCAGCACAGCCAGGGTCTCACAGGTAAAATGATTAATGATATTGTGACACAGGGGAAGCCGAAAGGTGATGATCGCTTCCATCAGGGAATTCATGAAACCAGCCACCAAGCTGCTGGCAGCCAGCCCCAGGCACAGCCCCCCATGCATGATGACTGTGTAGTGCAGTGGATGACACACTGCCACATAACGGTCATAGGCCATGGCTCCCAGCAGGAAGAACTCAGAGCCACCCATTGCCAAGGACACATAGAGCTGGAGCACACAGTTGTGGAATGGGATGGACTTCCGGGCTGAGAAGAAGTGGGCGAGCATCTGTGGGACAATACTGTTTGCATAACAAAGGTCCACAAAGGATAAAACGGTGAGGAAGAAGTACATGGGGGTGTGAAGCCTGCTGTCCAGTCTGATCAGAAGAAGAATGAGGACATTTCCCACAACCGTCACCAAGTACATGGTCAGGAACAATACAAAGAGCGAGACCTGAGCTCTCCGGTCACTGGCCAGCCCCAGCAGAATGAACTCTCTCACCCACATCTGGGTTTTATTTTCCTGGTTCATGAGTTTCTGAGGACCAAACTAAAGATGCTAATGTAAGAAGTCAGGGAAACTCAGGACTGGCTTATAGAACTTTTTTGAACCCATCTGAATGTAACCTTTCCCTCCAACATCTCAGTCAAACTGTGCCTGGACACATTCGCAGACGAAAAACACAACGGGGTTGGCTGTGCAGCTGGAGAGCAAGGAGAAGAGGTTACATTCTCGGAATTCAGTTTATTGGGACATAATTTCCCCCAAACACTTGTTCTTAAACAGGAGAAGGACATGAAGTATTCAGACTTACAACTCGGCTCCATTTAGTAGTTATGGCAGGGGAAATCCCTGTCCTCCTAGTGAGGAAGTGTTTGTCCACATGAAGATGGAATTCTGAAAAGGGTTCAGTAGTACCATCTCACCACCTTTTGTTTCCTGGATTTCCTCTCTAAATATCTCTCACACAACCCTACTTACCTCTCCTCAGTGGAATGTATCTATGAAATCCTAAGTGTTTCAAATAAAAATATTCTTACAGGGTATTTTTTTCACTAACTGGTTTTGAAGTCAGCGTCTGTAACTTGCCTTTTTACTTTCAGAGTGTCAAATGGGAGACCCCTTCTCCACCTACATCACACAAGTGGCCCAGTCAGGCAAGACCAAACCGCAAGGGTCTATCTAATTCAAGAATCAGGTGATGCATAGAGAAGGGGTATATGTAACTTCTAAAATTCATCTCTTATGACCCCAAGATGAATTTAATGTCATGTTTATTGGTGTCAGGTAATTACTTAATAACAGTGTTCTCTTAAGAAAAGGACAGCTCATTCCCTCACAGTGAAGACAGAAGGATAGAAGGTTAGGACACAATTATAGAACCCAAGGTCATAGACTGTAGTAGTTCTTTGACCTCCAAACAGAATTTCTTTATGTTTGCTCACCCATAGAAGGAAATGAGGGATCCACAACTAAAGGATGCAGGTGGGAGTCTGAAGTCTAGGAGATGATTCTGTGATAATACTTGTAAGATCATTATTCAAATGGCTTCTAGGCTATTCCGGCCATGACTAGAGATGGACCCCGGACTACTCACCTTTACTGAAAGCTTCCAGTTTGAATCTTTGGAGTGATTGTTAGATATCAAGTCGCTAATGACACAGGTGGTTTGGGGGACTTATGATTATAGTTCATTCTTGTAAAGATAGCAACATTCAGATGGTTAGTCATAAAATATTGAGAATTTAGTATTGTGTTAAATAAGGCCCCAAATTTCAAGGAATTTATTAAACACAGAGCTTTCAGAAGGTGAGTGTCACACAAGAGAAGTAATCAAACAATGTCAGACACCACACTGAGGGTCCTGACTTGGCAGCCCCTGTCACCCACACTGAAATTAGCTGGAACATGATACTGAGCTACGAGACTGGCAAAGACATGCAACATGCTTACACATGTAAGGGAAATTCTTCACTGTGGGGAAAGATAAAATAAAAAACCTATGCACCCCAATGTCCATAGCAGCACAATTTACAATAGCCAAATGTTGGAAGCAACCTAGATGCCCATCAGTAAATTAATGGATCAAAAAAACTATGGTACATTTACACAATGGAATTCTATGCAGCAGAAAGAAAGAAGGAGCTCCTACCCTTTGCTAC
>PVIA01017007.1:0-16959 GCA_004024845.1 Tonatia bakeri | reverse complement strand
AGGGAGAGAAACATCAATGTGTGGCTGCATCTTGTACGCCCTCCACCAGGGACCTGGCCCGCAACCCAGGCATGTGCCCTGACTGGAAATCGACCCAGCGACCCCCTGGTTCACAGGCTGGCACTCCATCCCCTGAGCCATACCAATCGGGGTGATTTGTTTCCTTTTGAAGTTCTTATTTGTTTAATATATCTCTCTCTCCATGAGTCTCTCTCTCTATCTCTCTGTGTCTGTTTCTCTCTCCTCTTCTTAAATTTTATTCTTCTTGAAAACAGAGACCAACCATGTCTTAAATTGACCCCATATGCTAAGTACAGCGTCTGGCAGATCTCTGCCTAATAAATGTTTGTTGAATGAATAATGTATAGTGGAAAAGACACTGATGATAGAGTCAAGAAGGGTGTATTTTTGTATTGGTTCTGTTACTGCTTTGCTAGATGAACCTAGATGAGTTCATTCTTCCCTCTAGAGGCTCATTTTTCCTTTAGTTGTAAAGAAGATATATATTTGGTTGATTCCTAGGTCGCCTTTTGATTTTGACATTTTGCTATTCTGTCTGTTGGAAAATGGAGAGATGATTGTGTGTCCATTTTCACAAGTATGTATGTCCTGTTGTCCTGGGGACAGGACCCTCCTCAGGATGTCTGGTTATAGCTCAGGAGTCTCTGGTGAGGTCTCCTCAGCCCACCTCTCATCTGTCCTACCTTATGTTCTGAGGAGGTGGCCAGGAGCACTTGAGAGGCTTTCATGGCCAGTCTTATGCTCTGTGTGATGTGACATGTTGGGGACGAGCCTCTGACTTTTCACGTGCTTGGTGGATCTGAGCCCTGCTGAGTGAAGGGTGTCATATGTGATGTGCTAGTCCTGAGGGACCTAGGCATCATCTCACCATGTGTGAGATTGGGAGTAGGACAGTTTCTCAGCTTGAAACTAAAATTGGGAGGAAGAGCCCAGGAGTTTAGCAAGAAAGGCATCATTCTCTTTTGGCCTTGACCATGAAGGCTCCTGGAGGTGGTCAGGGAGATAAAGTGACAGAGAAGGAACTGGGATCCAGCACCCAAGCAAGGGGCTTGCTTAGCTGTGGTAACCCCACAAGCCATAGTGTGACTGCCTTGGATAAGGCAGGAGATGGGGAACTGGTGGACACTGGGAAGGTCAGAAGCTTGGACCTGGAAAGCCAGGCTCCTCGTGCTTCCTGTCTCTCTGAGCTTATTTCCCTTAGTACTTAGTAGAGTTGTTGCAAATGGCCCGCCTGTCTGGTGGTGGTCATGGGAACCAGGAGGAGAGCAGTGCCTTCTAGCTAGTTAGGAGGCCCTCTAGGAAGGGGACCCAGGAAAGGGGAGAGGGTCTGTCTTAGGTTTAGAAACCCTCTTGGCGTTTCTGGCATCTTGTTTGTAGGCCTCAGTTTCTCCTTCTGTCCCACTCTGCCCCGCCTCTGTGGCTGGGTGCAGGGCCGGCCTTGCACCACTGCAGTGAGGGCTGCTTTATAAATAGAAAGATACTTAATACTGACCCTGGAATCAAGCAGAGAGGGTGGCTCTGGGCAGCAGTGTTTTAAAAATGAGCATTGATTTCTCGGAATCTGCGTGCTGCATATTAACCAGACCCATGCTGGCTCCCAGGGCTCCTCTCGGCCCTGTGCCCCACTCCCTTCTTCTCCCTGGAACACTCACTGCCCATCTGAGCCCTCAGCGGGCCTGGGGAACCAGCAGTTTGGGATTTGTCTCTCTTCACCTCTGTGGGCATTCTCTGCCTGACATACATACGTTCTTTGGCTCGTTCTTTCTTTCTTTTTCACCTACGATGGGGCAGGCACTGTGCTAGGTTCTGGGACTCAGGGTGAACCAGAATCACCCATGTTCCCCATTTCCTCCCCATTTTCAACATCAAGACTTAGAGAGGAATGTGCAGAGCTAGAGTCTTAATATGGGGGGCTCAGGGAGTGGATAAGAGAATGTCCAATTTTGCCTGGGGTGGGAAAGGAAGAAGCTTCATATAGAAAACTGAGAGTGGCCAAGCGAGGGGAGTGCATTCCACACAGGGAACAGAATGTGCAAAGGCATGAGGAAGCTTGTCCTTCCTTCTGTGTGCAAGCAGCTGGCATAAACAGACATCATATCTCTGTTACCTGAGTTATATGTATACCAGTGGATTGTAATATCCATGTAATATGCCTGCTCCCTTCTGGTAGCTCCTCATATATTAGAGGATTCTCAATCAGTGTCTGTTGATTGATTAAAATATTTTGTCTCCTAGTCCATTCACAATGACAAAATTGGTTAAAAGAAGACTAAATAGTTGAATAACTTCACTACCACTAAGACTTCTTTTTCATTTGGAGACTTGGACTCCATTCTGGGGCCTCCTCAAAGGGGAGAAGGTGTCAGGCTAGAGAAAATCCCAAGGAAAACCTTCATTAGGTCTCCCATCTTTACATCATTCCCTTTGTTTCAGTCCACCCCCAACCTGGCAGAGAATTGTGCATTTTTAGGCCTTACTGAGTCCTGCTCAGTCTTTCCCAAATGACCCACTAGAGCTTTTCTTGAAACATTCCATGAAATTGGAGCCATCGTAGTGTTTCCACAGGGGAGTGAGAAGAGCAGGACTGAGTGTTGGGAAGGTGTGTGCCGTCTCCTAGGAGAGGCCTGGAAATGAGGTGAGGCTGGCTGGGAGACCAACGAACGAGGGAGTCAGTGAGCGAGAGATGTGGGGAGGTGGCCACGGTGTTGGGTCTGGGAGACTCTTGCCAGCACTGGGTAGCCGTGTGTGTGTGTGTGTGTGTGTGTGTGTGTGTGTGTGTGTGTGTGTTGGAAATGTGGTCAGTGAGAAGGATGGGCTGCGAGTGTGAGTATCCTGTGAGCTTTGTCTCAGGAAGAGGTCTTGCACTTGATTGATCTCCAGGCAGATTGTAAGCTCCTTGTGGGCGGAAGGCAACTCTTGCAGTTTGCTTGACTTCTTTCACTGGATGGCATAGTACTGAGGGACACAGGACAGTGGTCTTTTCACTTAGTGCTGTGGGGGACAGGGGCAATGCCAGCCCCTCCCCACCACAGACTTCTTTCCTTCCGTTTTTCGTACCTTTTTTCCTGACTCTGCCCCTTTCTTTTCATGTCTCTTCTTATCCCTCCCTACAGTATTAGCATAATAGTTATTTTTTTCTCCATTTGTGTTTCCATCTTCAGCATGGCTAGTCATTCACAGAGATCAAGGGGTTTCTGACCCCAGTGCCTGCCACTCAGGCTCTCAATAAACATTGGCAGTCTTCTTCCCTTTCCTGAGAGTTTAGTTGCAGTTTTTCACAAAATGTCAGGGAGATAGGTGATGTAGCAAACTGACACTTCGAAAGCCACATGTCTGAGCCAAGGGTGCAGGTGGGACTCTGGCTACTCGCAGCTGCTCTTGGCTGCTGTCATTGTAGCGGGGGTCAGCCTCTGGGAAGGGGCAGGAGCTCTCTGGGCAGGTTTGAGTATCTGCTGCAGAGGATCTGATGGAAAGTGGTGGAGACACCCTAAGGCTCCCGGCTGTCCCCTTTGTTTCCATCACACACACAGGGATCTGGTTGCTTAGTCTCTGATGTGGTTTCTCCTGGGAGGCTGGAGGAATGAGAGTTATTCAGTAGCTTTTTATGACGAGGAATGTGTGATTTGAACAAAGCTGGGCCCAGGATGCCCTGGATTCCTCAGTTGGCTTTGACATTAGACAGGAACTATCAGGAGCTGGAAATAGTCTGTGGGGCCCTGAGAGATGGTCGATTGTTTGTGGCAACCCCACAGTCACCATCCCGCCTTGTCCTGGAACCATGGATGCCGCAGACAGGAAGGCACCTCCCAAAGTCATCTAGGAAGGAAGGGGCTGCGCTGCTTCCATGCTGATCACATTATATACCCCAACATTTGGCTAGCTTGGCCTCCAGGTGGGGCGGGCTCAACCGGCCCAGAGTAGAAGCTAGCACCTGTTTTGGTCACCTGTCCCTGTCCTTAACAGCTCTCTTCTAGAGATTCCCTTGCATTTTAAGTCCATTCCTCTTATTCTGCCTTAAATGGAACAAGACGCATGGCGATCGCCCTTGTGCAGAGCCTTCAAACGCATGTGAGCATGATGTTTCCCTTCTGTGTTAGAGAAGCAGGGGGAGGTGGTGTCTGCTCTGTAGACACATGAGGCAGACAGCTGAGTAGAATTTGTAACGGATGAAATACTGGCTCAATTTAAAATTGGTTTTCCCTAGTTTAATGGGTTAGGAAGGTATAGTTCTGTGCTTAGCTAACTCCATGCATTTTTTAAACCAACTTTGATTTGTTTTAGCAATCAAGAGATGAATACATGATTAAGGAGTCCATATTATATGTTCAAGATTTTGCTTCACCACGAGGTAGGCACTATTTTCCACATTTTGTAGGTGAACACCCTAAGTCTGCATCCCCAGTCAGAGTTCTGCCCAGCAGATGAAGTTGCTGGATTCAATGACTTGGACAAATTTTCACAATGACAAGACTTGCTCTGTCTCTTCTCACAGTACATGTAATATTTTGGCCTCCTTTAAGCACATTTCCCTCTTGGAGGGTGAAACCAAGTCTGTTTCGTGCAGGTGGATGAACCTTTCTGGCCAGGTATGGCCCACTGCAGAGAGTAACCGGCTTCGAATTTCATGCCTAGAAAATGCATATTCTCATGGGGAGTCAACCATATTCTAAGCCTCATGTGGGCTCTACATGCATTTTGCCATTGAGATCTAGGGCTCTGTTTTTCAAACCGTGTGATTCAGTACATGCACCCAAAAAACATTTCATGAAGTTACTGTGTGAAATACATTCTGGTATGTTCTGTTTTGTTTTAATTTTTAAAAATAGTCTTCCTGCCCTGGCTGGTGTGGCTCAGTGGACTGAGTGGCAGCCTGTGAACCAAAGGGTTGCCAGTTCAATTCCCAGTCAGGGCACATGTCTGGGCTGTGGGCCAGGTCCCCTGTAGGGGTGTGTGAGAGGCAACCACACAGTGATGTTTCTCTCCCTCTCTGTCTCCCTCCCTTCCCCTCTCTCTGAAAGTAAATAAATAACATCTTTTAACAAATGTATAAAAATGCTCTTTCTGATCCACTGAACTGGTTTCATAACCTGCTAATGAGTAATGACCTACAGTTTGAGAAGCACTAATCTGGGGGTTGTCACAGATTAAAGCAAATGGAAACAATTAGCAAATTAATTCATTTGGGTCATAGCCACACATCTGCTGTAGCTCAGATTTTTTATTTCTTGAAGTTTGGTTTTTCTCTTCTTTATTTTCATTGATGCCTATAACAAGTAAGTAAGTGCCTGTCAACCAGGAAACTTGGGTTTCATGTATCTTTTAACAAGGACCTCTGTCAGTCAGTATTTTAACACCATCTTTCTAAAATAGATATGATCTTAACTCAAGACACAAGTGCTGCAGTAGGGGCGCTTGCAAAGGCTAAGTCTGAAAGGCTGACTTCAGAAAGTAGAGGGCAAGAACCAGAGGAGGAGATGAAAGTTGGTGTGGATCGTGAGGATGCACAGGAGTTTGGGTAGAAGGGCCTGTCAGGTTGTAGCGATTGTAGCGAAGGAACTGCCATGTTCTTCAAAGAAACTTCGGATAGAATCAACAAAGTTCTACGTTTACACAACATAAGATCGGTTTGTTTCAGAAAGATGATGTGAGGGTGAGTGTAAAGGTGTTGAGGGAAAGGAGAAGGGCTGGGGAAAGAAGTGAGGCAGGAGGTTTTTGTGTAGTCTTTGTAGGCTTGGTAGGGAGGAGATGAGGTGAGGAGCCTTGCCAAGGGAATACCCGAAGGAAAGTAAGGGGGATGGGTTTTAGGGCATGGGGCCTGCTTGATTCTGCCAGGCAAAGAGGTGAACAGGTAAAAGAAAGAGTGTGAGGAATCTCTAGGTTTCTAGCTTAAGTGGCTAAGTTGGTGGTGACTATATTAACAATGTAGCAAATACCAAAGGAGGAACAGGTAGGTAGGAGAAGGAAAGGGAACATTTAGGTTTAGGCCTGTTGGTTTGCGTTTCTTTTGGACCTCTGGTTGGAGATGTTCTGATGCTCAGAGGCCTTGGGCAGGGGTTCTGGAGTAGGACAGAGCAAGTTCTGGTCCTAGCTTTGGTCTGCGTGGCTCGGGAAGCATCACCTAAGCTTTCGTATCCGTCAAATGGGAATGCTTATCTCGTACAGTTGTTATGAGGATTGGAGAAGATACATACTTAAGTCATGGCATAAGGTTAAGTGCTCAGAAGTTCTGTAGCATTACTGTTAGTAATCTGGGCTGAAAGGAAGGATCCAGGGCTCAAATCTCAGTTCTGACACAAAAGTACAAGTGTGCATGGACAAGTTACTTCACTCCTCTGGGCCTCGGATTCCTCATTTGGATATGAAAAGCACTGATCCAGTGTAGTAAAAAAGTTCTGTGTTCTGAAAGTTGAGAGAAGGAATCTGCGAATATGCTGGATGATGGAATCAGGACTTTAAATTACAAATGTACTGTAACAATGGAGCAAAACCAACAAGATGAAGGGTAATGGGCGAATGTTTACAGCTCCCCCTTATGCTGAGGTCCTATACTTAGATTTAGAAAGCTGTAGGAATATTGAAGGAGCTCTGCCTTCAAATGCTTGATGTGAGGCCCAGGCAGTCCCCACTGCCCCTCAGGGCCATCTTCCGTCAGTGTGGGCTAATGCACAGTGTGAGGGAGGTCCATGCCCGGCTGCGCTGACAGGAGCAGAGCATCCAGAGCAAGAGATGCCACAGTCTGTTGCCATTGGCCATGTTCATATTTCATGGAGTAGAGTGTTCAGCTCACTTGGGGAATATTCTGTTACCACATGTTTCTGTGCACCTACTGTGTGCTAGGTAGGCGCTGGAGGTACTGCACTCCAGGGCCCGCATTTTTGGGAGTGCACTGGCAGACCAGGAAAAGGAAGGAGCAGAGTGGGTAGGTGGCAGGTTGCTGCACGAGTAGCAGTGGCAAGAAGTGAGGATGTTTTGTTTGGGGAAAAGAAGGCTCAGGGCACCTGAAATTATCTTCTCACTGTGAAAGGTGGGCACCTGGGAGAGGAATCAGGGCCCTACCTTACAGCTCCAGACGGAAAAACTAATTTTATTAGCGGGAACAGTGATGATGATGATAATTAAAAGAAATATCATTTCCTATTTATTAAGTGTAGTGTGTGCCAGGTTGAGACCAGGTCTCCTGGTTCTCCGTGCCTGAAGAAGGTGTGGCAAAAATCTCAGCAAGATCAAAACCATGTTACTGTGTTTTTTGATTGGGAAGATGTCCATCATGAGTACGTTCCTCCAGGCCACACAATTAATAAGAAGTACTACCTTAATGTTCTTCATTGGTTGAATAATGTAATATGACGAAAATGGCCATAGCTATTGGCAACTGGTGATTGGCAGCTTAATCACAACAATGCACCTGCTCATGCATCATGTCTTATGCAGAGTTTTTTTGCGAAACAATCACCCAGGTGACTCAGCCTCCCTATAGCCCAGATTTGGTGCCCTGTGACTTCTAGCTTTTCCCCAAACTAAAACCACCTTTCAGACACTGATGAGATTCAGGAAAATCCAATGAGGCAGCTGATGGTGATTCCAACAAAGGATTTTGAAGAGTGTTTTGAACAGTGGAAAAGATGCTGGGAGAATTGTGTGAGGTCCTAAGTTGCCTAATTTTAAGGGGACTGAGGTGTCATTATCCTATGTACAAGGTATCTTGTATCTTCTTCAATAAATGTCTCTATTGTTCATAGTACATGGCTCGATACTTTCAGGACAGACCTTGTAGAAGCTTATTGAACGTGTGTGTGCTTCTTGTCTCAGAGGTCTATGTGTCTTGGAGGGCCATGAGGGGGCTTTGAGGTATGTTTGGGGAGGGCTGTGTGTATTGTGGAATAGGCTGGAATTTCTGGTGACTTGGGCTGGTGGAGAAGGCTGCAGGAGCCCAAGGCACAAGCAGTCCTTCCTCCTGCTCTGGCAGCCCCTTGCTAGCCTTCCCTTGGGTGTTGCCACCTCTCTGAAAGGTGGGCCAGGAGGGAGCAGATTAGAGAAGTTAATTACTCAATTCACCCAGATCAGACAGGCTTTCTGCTTGGGAGATACTCTGCTGATATGATAAGAAAATTTCTAATTTGCCAGTTCTGATTATTGACAGGGTGGTGGCCTTAGGTGTTGGGAGGTAGGGAAGCTGTTGGCACACCCACCAGGCTCCCTTAGGTCTGTGACCCCTGAGTTGGTTGCCTTGCTCTTGGCCTTAGGTGTGTTCCTCTCTTTCTTTCTCTGTTCTCTCTCTCCCTGTGATTTTCTTCCCTTTCCTTTCTCTTTTACTGTTAATGCTAGATACCACCAGAAGAGTTGGCTGGGCTAGATTTTCAGACTTTGTTCACTCATTCAATAAGTGCCTATTGAGTCACTGACACATGACTAGGATATGGTAGATGCTGAGAGGACGCAGCAGGGCTCTGACTCGTGCTCTCTTGCAGCTGACGGTACATTTGCAAAGATGAGACTTTTGCACTTGGGCTGCCCAGGCTGAGTCAGTGAGACCATGTGATAGGGGGCAGTGAGAGGGGAAGGACAGGAGGGAAGCAGTTGGGAGGAGCACAAGGAGGGGCAATCTGTAACTGGGCCATCAGCCAGAGGAGCCTCCGTACAAGGGAGGGGATGCTAATTGAAGCCTAGAATTGGAGTAGGCTGGTGGAGAGGTGAACCAGGCTGCACAGCTATCCATGGGGCTGGAACAGCCAGACAGGAGCTGAGCCCAAGATAGAGTGGTGGCTACAGGGTCAGCGCAGCTGATCAGGGACAGGCTGAAAGCTGTTGCGAGGCTGATGCAGGGAATACTGGGTGTCTGCTTCCTCGGCTTTGTTGGGGTGAGGGGACATCAGAAAATGAACAGTCAAATCAAAACTCTGTATTGTTGGTGATACATACGAAAGGGAAAGAAAAGCAGCCCCAGAATGATCTAGGCCTGCTCTCCCCTCCGTATCTCCCCTCCGTGTCTCCCACTGCAGCCCTCTTCATGAGGCACACCTGTGAGTAAGGGCTCCAGCTGACAGGGTGGTGTTGGAAGATATGTCCTCGCTGGAGAGGAGAGATTTTGGCCAGGATTGTCTCCTGCCTGGTGTGACTTCAGATTACTGACAGAAACACCTCAGGGGCACTTTAGTGGTTATACGCAGATATATCTTCAGGACACAAACTAAAGTGGTTGTGGAGGGTCTTACATCCCCAAAACCTCTAGATTTAGAAGATTTGCTAGAGGTGGTGGGACTTGGGCTGCTGCTTGGGTGGTGAAGGGAAGGGTCAGTTAGATCCAATCAGCAACCTTCTAAGCAGGGGCCCTCAAATTATAGCACATTTTAGAGTATGTTAATAGAGGAGGTTATCACAGCCCTGCCTCCAGAAATTCTGACTTGATAAGGCCAGAGTGGGCCCAGGAATTTGCATTTAATACCAAACTCCCACAGTGAAAGAAATGCTGTTTTGAAGGGAACTCAGCCTTTGGGAAGAGTGCTGGACGAGAGGTCTGAAGACCTGGTTCTGGCCCACTTGGCGGTTGGCCTTGGTGCAAGTCACTTTACCTTCAACACAGTGATACATGCTGCAGTTACTTCCTAGGACTTCTGTAAGGATCACTATGTGAAATCCCTTTGGTCAGCATACTTTTTTTGGTAAATGAAGGCTGTCGTCATTGCTTTTACAATAATAGTAGAAATGTGCAAAAGAGTCTTTCTGGATTGGTTGAAGCCAGGGAAGGCTTTACTCTCCCAGGGAGGGGAGAAGACAAGTGAGCCAAATGATCTCTGAAGACTCGTAACTGTGGGGACCCTCCTCCAACAAAAACTTCAAGGAATTTCTCTGCCCCTCCAATCCAGGTGGTGAATCTATTTCTTCAAGGTGTGGGTGGCTGGTTCAGTCTTGAGACAGGCGGGTAGCAAGGAGAGCAATCCCAGATCTTCCTAATTACTGCACGTTCTGAATCTCCTTTCCTCTTTCCCTGGTGCTGATGTTGCTTAAACTGAGCAATTAGAGCTGCAGGATGCTGTGGGGAGCCCCAGGCATGTGTGACCTGTCTGCCCTGGGTGGTTTTGCTGATGTCCTGAGGCATGAAGTTGGGAGCAGAAATCACTTGCACGCAAAGTTTCTTTTCTGTGCATTGCTTCTCAAGCCAGCTTCTGGTTGCTGGATGTTCTTTGGTGGGGGGCAGGTAGGTTGGAGCAGGATCTCCTTGTTGCACAACTTCAGGGACTATGCTTCCTAGGAACACAATGTGACTGTCTGTGTGGAGCTGGGTAATGGCAGGAAGAAGTTCCTCCCTCAATATGCCACAGTGTGGGGCATCCCTGTTTTGTTACTAAACTCTATTGGCTCCTCAGTTCTATGGTCTTTATTCTCAGTTTTGCTGCCCATTGAAATAAGAAGGAATGTATATAGTAATGATGATACTGATCGTAGTGATCAAGATAGGTTTTTCCAAGGCCATGTTCATCGTATTTGGTTTTAGAATACATTTAATCAACAAATATTTGTGAGTGTGCCTAAGCACTAGTCCAGAGTCACAGAGTGGAGTTTGGAGTGGAAGGAGAGGAGTTGGAGAGGGACTCAGTAGATAAGCTATTTTCAGGTAATAGATTAACTCTTTTCTTAAGTCTGCATTTTTGTCTGTCTTATATTGTCAGGTCCTGGGAGGTGGTTACTGTGCTAGTAGTTTTATTGGCGTTTCTGGGGGTTTGCAGGGATAGACCAGGAGTGACTTTGATGTGGAAATTCAGGGGGTTAGATTCAGAAATTGAACCTGCATATGCCCAGTGTAGCTCTTGACTCACTTTCCCATGGCTGGTGGATTTGAGGGTATGGACTGGGCGTTTCCATTCCTTCCAGAGAAGGACTATAGTTGTGGAGGATGACCCACCCTCCCTTTCTTCCTCTCAGAGCTCCCCAGATCAGCAGTCTTAGTGAGTTAGCTTCTTCTACCTCCAACCCAGGCCGCCAGCCTGCTGTGACTACGTGCTACAGCTGGGTCCATAGAGCTTAAAATAGCAGTATGAGCTGGCCGCTTAGCATGTGGGGAGCCCTCCTGAGGCATGATGGGGCAGTTGCTTGGAGTTGGGGCTTCGCTGGATCTAACCACTGAGTTGGAGAGTGTTCTCTGTTTTTTTTTTTCCTAGATTCAGGCTGGAGAATAGGGGTTGGTGTGGGTGGGGGCTCAGGTGTGGCTGGTGTAGAGGGGAAGGAAAGAGCTTGTCTTTCCTAAGAACTTTAAGGGAATGCCTCTACGCTGACCTCAGTGCTTCCACTGTGAGCTCAGAGGACTTCAGACTGAGCATCCTGTTTGACCCTAGCCCTGGCCCTTGGTACTGCCCAGAGTTTGCCATGTAGTATCCCATTTGGCTTAAATGAAGAGAGAAAATGAGGCATGAAGGTGGGATGGAGGGTGCAGCTCTGACAGGTCACAGGTGGTAGGGCCAGGGTGAGAACACAGGCATCCTGAGCCCCACCCGGGCGGGCACCAGCCACCGGCTCCTCTCTTTCCCAGCTGCCTCCTTTTGGGAAGCCAAGAGGGCATCTAGAGGATTTGGCAGAGACCTCCCCCAGACATTCATTCATTCACTCAACCAGTATTTATTGAGTGCCTGTAGTATGCAAAGCTATGTTTTTGCTATGGAAATATAGCAATGAATGAAACATATGAAAATCCCTGCCCTTATGAAGTTTTGTTCTGGTGGTGGAGAGTGATTATAAACATTCAATTAGTAAAAATGTAAATTATATTGTATGTGGGAATAAGAGCTATGGAAAAGGCAGAACGGGGTAGGAAATATTTAGCATGCCGGGGGAGGTATAGCTCTGAATGGGTGGGCAGGGAGGGTCTCACCGAGAAGGTGGCATTTGAGCGAAGGTGTAAAGGAGATGAGGTAGTTAGCAATGCAGAGATCTAGAGGAAGAATGCTCCAGCAGAGTGTACATCCAGCATACAGGCTGTGCTGTAAGAAACAGCAAGGACAGTATGGCCAAAGTGGAGAGTGAGTGGGTTTGGGGTGTGTGTGTGTGAATTGTGCAAATACTTTAAGAACTTTGTTTTTTATTCTGAGAAAGATACGAAGCCATTAGAGGGTTTTGAGCAGAGCAGTAACCTGATCTGACTTACATTGTAGGGTTATGGTAACAGGAGCTAATTTCAGTCGTCTTTCTTTTGTTCTTAGGCTGCCTGTGGGGACCCTGTTCTTCCCCTATGAGTTGTCTAGCCTCTATTCCTATTCCCAGACTTTTTCTCCTGGCGAGCAGGGGCAGGATGGTGCTGGGTTTCTTCTCTGCATGGGAGTTTCTTCTGCAGGGATGGGATTTGGGCTGTTAGAGTGGTTTGCTGGAGCCTACTTATACTGACTCTTGAGAACCTATTAGTGAATAATCAGAAAATTTGCCAGCTGGTTGTTAAGCCATGGATAGCTTGCAACTGGCCATGGTGGGTGTATTTACACTATGGAAATTGTCAAGTGCTGCAAGCTGTGGCTTTTCCCCCTGAAGAGCTGGTGGTTGAACATTTACCTGCCCAACACTGGTTTGTGATCTCTACCATACCTGGGCTGTGGTTTTGGGGGGCAGGAGCTGTAGGTTCCAGTCCCAGCTCTGCTGCTAATTAGCTTAGACAAATCCTCTCATCTCCTCTCTTTGGTCCTTAGTTTCCTCATGTATAAACTGGGATGACTTTCCTGCCTCTGTATCATGGAGGACTATGGTGAAGGTCAGATGTGCTCCTAAGTACAGAAGTCCCTTGAACAAGCTGTAAGACTCACAGTGAACATGCTTTTGTTCACAAGTTCAGGCACCTGGGACCCCTTGCCTCTGCCCTCCTTCTTATAGAAAGATAGCCCCGCATGCATTCTGCCTCCTCCAAGAAGGCTTTCCTGATGGGCCAGGCCTCTCTGGGCAGGTCCTCTGAGCACTCAGTTTGTACTGCCCGCTCTGGCATGTGCTTGTGCACTTTGTCACCTGCTGTCCTTTAATTTTGTTGTTCTTCCTCCAGATGGACTATTACCTTCTCAGGGCCGGTGCTCCTCAGTACCATCCACAGTGGCGAGCCCAGGATGGGCACAGGGTGGGTGCTCAGGAGACCCTTGATGATTAGTAATCAGTATCAGTGTTGTTTGTCTTTATATCCTGCTCATATGAAAAGTGATGGATGGCTGTAGTATGGTGGATGAAGGTTCTGAAGTGTAATACTGTTTACGTGATACAGCAGTTTTCCAGTCCCTGTCCCTCAGAATTATACCCAACCCTGTTTTACAGATGAGGAAATGGAAGTGTACTCATTCATTCATTCAAAAAAATGTGCACTGTGTTCAGAGAGCTGTAAGCCTCTTGTCCAGGTCACACAGATGTAAGCTTCTGAATTGAGACTGGGCCCCGTCTCTCCATTCTGTCTGGCTCCCTGCAGTTTGAGTGTGTTTGCTTGTGCTGTCCTTCTAGGAGGCAGATGGGCAGCAAAGTGTGCATTCATGGTCTGGCTGATGTGCCTGTCCCTGCTGTGTGTGCGTGGCTGAGGCTGCAGACTGGCATTTCCTCTAGCAGCAGTTGGGGGAGGGAAAGAGCAGGTATGCCCTGGCACTGGGCCTGGCTGGGCTCTGAAAGTGCCTCTTGGGGCTGGAGCTTGGGGGATGAGTGACACACAGCCACTCAGACACACTGGGTCTTGCAGAGCCCAGCCACATTCTCCGAGCTCCAGGCTGGATATCTGAGCTCCCCAGTGACTCAGGAGATGGTAGAATTTGGTGGGGACCCCAGAGAGGTCCTCCAGAGGGGAGGACAAATGGCGCTGATCTCAGAAGTTGAGCATCTGCCAGATAGGTTGAGGGCAGCATTGGGAGTGTCCAATACATGGGTGAGGTGAGTACCTATGGAGAAGGCGCGGGTGAGGCCTGGGGGCTGCATGCATTGTGTGAAAGATTCAGTTTTCTGTTGGATTCTGAAGGGTTCACCTCGTATTGAGCTAGTCTTGTTGCTACAAGAGGAACATGGGTGATTTTGTCCTCATTGGGGAGCTTCTGGTAGTCTTGTAGGAAGACGTTTATGTAAACAACCATGACAAAAGGCAGAATCAAATCAGTGCTCCCAAATTGAGATTAGGTACAAGAAGAGGGCCTGTTAGTTTGGGGATCCTCAGTGGAGGATGTGGCATTTGAGGAGAGCGTTGAACCATCTAAAGACAGAGACAGGTGGTGGGGCCGTTGTGGGTGGAGGGCAGTGCACCAGAGTATGGAAGCAGAAAAGTGTGGATTGTGTCTAGGGAACAGTGAGGAGCTATGATTGCTGGGAGCATAGGGCACAGGTAAGGTACTATTGGAAATAAGGCTAACAGAACAAAGGGTAGAAGGTCTTGAATGCCAAGTTTAAGAATTTGTATAAAATCCCTAGGGAGCTGGTAAAACTTTTGAGCTGCTGAAAGGGACAGAGTGGTATATCCAGAGCTGTTGCTTGGGACAGTGATAGTGGCAGCATGTGGCAGGGTCAGTAAGGAAAAGGACTGGAGGCAGTGACCCAGGTTAGTAGACTGTGGCAGGAGTTGGTGGGCTGGCGGTCATGAGGAGGGAGACTGTTGACGGGACATGCTGTGCCTCTGCTGTCAGGGCTGTGTGTGTGATGGCAGCTGCCTGCTGGGCACATGTTGAAGTGTGGATCAGTGAAACGTGGCTGGTACACGTCAGTTATGGGCGGGTTACAACAGGAGTGAATTTCCAACAGAGCAACCTCAAAGAGACTTTGGAAAGAAGAGTTTTGGTACCTCTAGTAGCAGACTAATGGGTGTGTTTTGTGACCATTTTTGCCTCAAGTACTTTCAGAGGAGAAAGATACCTCTGGGTTTTGGGAGGACTAGTTGCTTCTCAGCTGGAGGCATCTTGAATAACTTAGCTGCATGGACACGGCTCAGGCTGAGGTGGGTGGAGGGAAGAGATGCTGAATGGGACCATGGCCAGTGCTGCAGCCTCACTTGACCAAGTGGCCAGTGGAGGGTTCAGAGACCACAAATGACTTCATGCACTATGAGACCGTGAGTCCTTAGACAGCCAAGTCCACTCCATAGGGATGCCTCAATACATCTTCCCCCCACTCCCTCATGCACCTCTCATTCTCTTCAGCTAGGGTGGGTCATGTACAGGCTCCCTTCCTGTGCTGCCTTCAGAGCAGGTGGAATCCAGGGTACTGTCCCTGCTCCATCTTCTATAGAACATCAGCAAGTACTACCCACATGCTGCTCTTTCCTGCAGTGGTCCAGGCTCCATGAGGGAGAGTGGGAAGAGGGGAGGCAGCAGGCAGCAGTTCCTGAACCAGTGAAGGATCCTAGCTGCAGAGGCTGGCCTCGCAGACAGACTGAATGCTGGGTCAGAGACTGTTGTTCCCTGAGGCAGTCAGCACCCTCCATGGAGTGGTTTAGGAATACTGGATTCACTGGGTCAGTAGATTTCCACTGGTACATGGCAATAAACCTCAGGCTCATCACACTTCCAGTGCCTGGTGGCCTGGCCTTATTGCATCCTGAAGCCACCTGCCCTCCTTGGTAAGAACTACTAACAAATATGTCTCTCCTCTGTCTCCTAGGCATGGATGGCTAGGTGTGTGCATGCCTGTGAGTATAGGTACACCTGTCTGTCCAGCACAACACCTCATATACCAGGCCCTTTTAAGGATCTGGCAGGGATGTTGATTGGCCTTGAAATGAAAGACGGGCCTGGTTTCTGGGGACATTCCTGGAAAAAAGGGTTTGAGAGCCCAGAGTGGACAACTCACAGAGTAGGCTATGATCCTGTGCTTTCGGGACTCAGCCTCTGCTGCTCCCTCTCATTCGGTCAACAGAGGGGACTGTTGTCCTTTGGGAGTGGCAGTTCTTGCTTCTTGTATGAAGCCTGTCTTGCTCAAGGCCCTACAAAGGCTCTCACTACTTCATCCAGGTGTTAGTGGTGATTTAAGAGCTCCTATGTGATAGGCACTATGCCAAGGGCTGTGATACAGAGATGATGGACACAGCCCTTGCCCTCAAGGAGCTCACAGTCTTGGAGCACGGGGCAGGAGGATGGTGAACAGGCAGCACTTTGGTGGGATGGGCTCAGGGTGTGTTGGTGCTCTGAGGAGAGACCCCAGTCTGCCTCCCTGGATATTGGAGAAGAGGCAAGAGTAATGTTGATGCTGCCTGGACTGTGGAAGTTAGCCAGTCAGAATGTGAGGGGAAAAGCGATCCAGGCAGAGGGAGCAGCAAGTGTGAATGCCAGGAGGTGAGGAAGACTTCGGTGTGGTTTCATTTTGTTAGAGCGTAGGCTAAGTAAGGTGCAGGGGATGGGCTGGCGAGAGGAGTAGGGGTTGGGGAAGCATCTATGCTGGTTTTTAACTGGCATCTAGGGTCACCTCTGCTCCAGCCCCACCTTCCCTTTCTTCCAAGTGCTAAGTTAGGTCCCATTTTTCAGGGTGGGAATTTTAGAATTAGAAGGAGCCTTAGAGAACCAGCTAGTCCAACTTACTTGTTTTGTAGGTGAGGTGCTAGAGATCACACAGTTAATTGGTGTCCTGATGGTTTATTCCTTAGGCCCAAGTTGGCTGTACAACAGGAATGCCCATGAAGCCCTTTCTAATGATGCTGGCCTGCCCTGTGCATAGGAGTCCTTGGGACTCCTCTTTGTTTGTTCAGATATTCATTGTGACTCTGCTTCTAGTCATGCCTTGTACTAGGTCCACAGTATTGAGAGAGCAAGACCCAGTCATGCTGCCCTGGGGTTTGTGGTGGATTAGGAGCATCAGAAAATTGTCATTCAAGTAACCATGTACAGTTGACCCTTGAACAATGCAGGGGTTAGAGGTGCAGACCCCTTCACATGGTTGAAAATTCACATGTAACTTTTGACCCCCCCAAACCTTAACTACTAGTATCCCACTGTTGACTGGAAGGCTTACTAATAATATAAA